>APFE030373265.1:1518-60702 GCA_000404065.3 Pinus taeda
AATGATTCGAGTAACTCCCCAACCCTTGGGCATTCTATCTCTTCATGGCACATTCTATATATTGTATGCAAACTATTTACAAAGGGTTGGTTGGCTTGTAACTTATGGGAGACTGTGGGAAAGAAACTATGTTTCTTCATTGTATATTTTTTACAGAGGATTAATGAAAGGAAGCGGCACTGTTTCATGAGATTCATGTGGTTGTGAGTGCAGAAAATGTTTCTCTTATGTTTCATATATGTCTTGTTATGTTTCATAGCTCATTTCATATTCATTTCCGGTGAAATTTTCTAAGTTAGATAAGGTAGAATTCAATTTTATTGCTTTGCCTGTGGGAAAATTTCATGTTCAGTGTTCTTCTTCTATTGAAAAGGATTCATGTTGCCCATGCCCTTTTCACCCTCCTAAACAATCTCTTCATTCCACGTTGCTTCAAACTAAATTGTTGGACTCTCCGCCTATCTTGCCTTATGAAGTAATCTGAGCCTTTGTATTAAATTCTCTGTTCATTGAGGTCCATTAGTCCCATACCATCCCAGAAACGCAGTCATTCATAAAAATCACTTCTGGTATCCATATTCACTTACTAGCCTAAGATAAATATTTCACTGTAAGTCATCTCAGGCCATTTCATTTATCTATTCACTGAGCATGACTCGGAGAGAGCTCTCTCCTGTTTTGGTAGGGCTAGCTACCAGACTGAGTGTGGTTTGTGGTTACCCTAAATTTTGCCTTCCTTCAGCCTGAGGCAGATTTAGGTGCTAACACTGAAAAAACAAAGATGTGGTCGAATCATTTTACCTATAGCACTCCACTGCTCACCAACCTGGTAATGCCAAATCTGAATCACCTTAGAAATCCATCCCGACATATGGATACTCTGCAAACACCATCTCCTAGCAGTTGAACCACTTGAAAAAGGCATCTGAGAAGGATATCTATGACTGGCCGGCATGTCTAGCCATAAGGTCCACCCATCTCTGCATCCATGGTTCCCTCGGTGCAAGAAATCCTAGTGAAATGTTTTGAGGTTGCATTCTTTACTTTAGACAGTTGTTCTTTTATGATAGGAAGTATCGCCTCACACCAATTGAACACCTTCAATTCCAGGCATTCAATGGCATACTGCATGTAGGATCTGTTCACTAAATGTAAGGCCGTGCTGCCAGCCAATCTAACAAAGGTAAATAGAATGGTCCTCAAAGGTTGGTTAGTAACAACCTAGATATTAATCTTACCATCTCTACTAGGTTGAGATCCATCCCTGCAGAATTGATGAATGTAATCTTTCACAGATTCACCCCCACGAGCAAATCCTGATAGTGAAAGAGGGGCACCACGCCTCGAAAAACCCATCAGAAAATAAAGATCCTCGACCGTGAAAGGAATAGATTTACCTTTGATCTTGAATACCTACTCAATAGGATCCCAAGCATTGAGAAGATACTGCAACAAACTGATTTGTTGTCTCATGCTGGATATGCAAAAAAACTTCAGTAAACCGCAGTTTCTTAATACATCCACTGTGCCCTGGTCATGTAAAGCAATCATATCCTCCTCTTCATGTTCTTGTTCACACCATGTGACAACCATCTTGATCCAACAAATTCTGAAATGCAAACAATAGATGAGTTAGGATCCAATTTTGAGCAAAAACAGGTAAAAATTTGGTGAAAAAACATTGTATAAAGTTTCCTTTCTACACCCATCGTACCCTACCTTTGAGCAAGGTGAGATGCATATTGACTGGCCTTTTGGTAGCTCAGTATGCATCGCACCTTTCGATACAAGCTAGGTTCAATGATTGGGGAACGAAATCTTTAAAACCCAGGAGCCTAGAAAAGTGAAAAAACTTAACCAGAATTGAGAAAAGAGGAAATGGAAATGAAGAGCTTAAGGATAGCTCCTACCTGGTCCTAACAGTGCGGTGAATGGTCCACAGGATCTCCTGAAATTGACTGGTGAAATTTAAGGGGGAAAATCACTTTAGAGCTCCAAAATCCCAAATTTGAAATGAAATGATGAAAATGAAATGTTAAAACTACTTTTTATGTTTACTTTTCATGTACTTCAAAGTGAAACGTTAGTTTTAGCTCATTTTTCATCCATATATATGTATTTCTAATCAATTTGATGGAGTTTTGATCAGGTTGAACAACTGATGAAAGAATCTTATGTGCTAAACAGTGAATTGAACATCTTTGACCACCAAACAAACTTTTTGTCTTCTTTTCAAGCTTTGATTCAAAAAAGAAAAGAAAATGATTAAGTCCTCTCTAAACCCTTTTCAGACTCGTTAAACATGAAAATATTTTTGAGCACTTTTCCTTTCCAGCTCATTAAAGTATTCGAAATGTCATCCCTCCTTTATTATTTTATCCTTTTTCGGACCTGAGGGATTACTTTACGAAAAAGAACTTATGGAGTTTTCTTTTTGTCCCTTTTCAAACTCTCTAAACATGAAAAGGACTGATTTATCCTTGTCATTAAACTCATTAAAACAATAGCGACAAACTTGTCTATGTAGACGAGACCGAGTTTCATTGTCGCTAGACTTGTTAAAACATTAAATAGCGACAGGTTTGCCCGAAGGGAGAATTTGGAACAAGCATATGTTATCCTCCTCAAGATTGACAAAAATAAAGAGGTACTGGTTAGCAATGACTGGGGAAAAAGGAAAAAACTTGAAGAATTTATGGTAGCAATTCACTCTTGAACATGACACTTTCACTTCATCTCCATTATTGAGTTGGGTTGGGTTATTCCATTCACCGGTCATCATACCATTGGTCTTTCATACCATCCATCTTTTGGGGTTAATGCTACCAATTCATCTTAGTGTCACTGACATGTCCAAGAGAAGTCATTCAGTTGAGAAATCACCATCCAATTAATGTCTCATACACTGCAATACCTCCAACCTTCATTTTTTCATGACCACCATTCCTGAACCTTGTGTCGTCAATACATTTTTCACCTCCAGAAATCATTTTCTTCATTTCATGTCGTAGATGTGGGATACATCAAGGCCCTCCTACAATGACTCACTTCTTGTCGACATCATCTCATTATCCAAGAAGTTGACTTAGAAACAACCCTTTCAGTGCTTTGAAGCTTGCATACATCAATGGAAAGACTCTCACTTCCGGCGATAGGTTGACATCAATGGCCTTCGACCGAAAGATTTTGCATGGTGTTCGACATCGGATCATGTATTCACACCACGTGAATTGTATTGTAGTACCTTGAGGATCATTATCATTATCGGTTATTCCTCTCGCGTCTTTTAACAACTCACATCATTGGCTGGTAATCAGGCGATGTCTTTCCATGTTCGACTTCAAAACATCTATTCACATGAATTGACTTTTACATCGAGCGAATATTGAACGAGTTTGAAGACCTCAGATCTAGTTTCATCCATCTGGGCTGCGATATATTCAGGGATATAAAAACATCAAATGTATAAAGGCTCTACACAGATGGTCATCCTAATCATGGATGATGACTCTATATCTGAAGAATCACCAGTCTGTATCTGCAGATGACTATCTGATCTATGTACATGAAATGAAATTTATAACACTGAGCATGGGAATGCCTCCCTCATCTAGATCATGAAAATTATATTATGATGATGTATTGTATTGTAACTTATACAGGTCACCTTCCAGTTAGAAACTTCGGATCCTCATGATAAAACCTTTCGCCCGACATGAATATTTACGACCTCATGCTTTAGAGGGAAACTGTTATAGACATATTTGGGCACATCAACCACAAACTTATATGTAAATGTATTAGGGATCATCAACCCCTAAAAGAGTTGTGTCATGCCCTAAAGGAACATAGTCATCTGAATACATCATTCCCCAAAATTTCCATCTAAGAAACCATCAGAAATTGCCTAAATTGAACCATACTGACTGCTCCACTGGCAAAGTGCGATGCATACTGAGTGGTACTCTGCCAGGGTGTGATGCATATTGTTTAGGCCTTCTATAGGGCACGATGGGCAAGGATGGACAAATTTCCGGGACAGTTTGTTAGTTGGTTGCTCATTGAATCTTCTAGAAACTTCTCCTGTGCCACTTGCTTCTCTGAATCAATCCCCATGTGTGACTCACACCCTTGCAAACATCTATAAATGGATCTCCAATCCAAGAGATCTGGAGGCTGGAATATTGTGAATTACAAGGAAGTGTTGGTAGTTTGTCATTGAGGAGAGAGCATTGTATTATTGTTGGTGCGATATTGCTATTTCCTGAGTTGAAGAAGGATTAAAGCTGGGAGGATGGCACTGGATCAGACAACTGGGTTGTAATTCTCCTTTCTATTAATAAAGTTCTTCAAGTTTTCTTCCATATGATTGTGCAATTGTGAATGCTATCATTTGTTCATTATATATCTGATTCTGTAATGTTTATGTTGTAATAAGATCACGATGCTTTGACGGTGTTCTTTGTTGTTGTAATTGTGTAGGTACTCTCCAAGTGTGTTAAGTACGAGGAGGAGTTGCAGGATCTGCCAAAGGAGAGAGAGATCAAGCAAGGGATTAAGCGGAAGTTCCAGGTTGGTTCCATTATCTTTCTCTTATCTGTTACACATAGGAGGAATCGTTGAATTGCTTTAAACTATTGTTTCTAGGGTAGCTTCCAAACCTAGAGGTCTAGCATTCTTTAGGAATACTAGTTTTCCCAGAAACAGTGATTGTGGATATTGAAGGGGTGCATGCTATAACCGACTTTGAAGTGATCGAAATAGTGGATGACATTAACCCATATCCATCACTACTCGGAATTGATTGAGCATTTGATATGAACACAGTCATTAACCTGAAGAAGCACAGAATGACATTTGAAAAGAAAGAGCTAAGGGCGATTGTGTTGTTGGATCCAGCCGAAGGTGCGCAGTATACTGAACCAGCCCACGATTATGAGGAAGATGATTACATTGAGAAAATCTATAAACTGACTGTGCAAGATGAAGATTGGATCAACCCTACTATGGATGGGCAAATTACGTGGGAGAAGGATAGCTCCTGTAGATTCTGACGAAGAGCTCGAGCACTGGTAGAACCACTTACATGAAGTATCATTGTTGCTCTACAACAAGATTACCAAATGGCTACGATGTATATCCACCGAGGTGCATAATTTTCCATATTATGATGGTTTATAGGATGTCAATTTATTTCTAGATAAATTTGAAAGGGATGTACCATAGGAACATTAGTTCCAAGTGTTGGACATTGCACTGTGAGCTACACCTGCCCGTTGGTGGGGCACACATAAGAAAAATTTTGCAAATTGGAAGGAGTATCAAAGAATGATGAAGTTGAGGTTTTGGTACACTAATAACCGTATTACCTAGAAATACATAGGGAAGGATGATCCACGTGAGAACTTACGTTGTTGGACAAAAACATGGGGAGAAGAGCCATAGCGAGAGTTGGTTCATATATTCTGCCACACTTTGGATACAATCTCGATGAACTGGTATCTGGAAACGTAGCTGCGACATGGGACCGCAAAAAGGGATGTTTTGAAATAAATTTTTCTCTTAACTTTAGCTTTGAAGATGGGTTTGAATGTATAAATGAAGCACTATAGACGATCAAAGTTGTTATATTCCAAATGCCTGAAGAACTAGTTGAATGGGTACAACCAGCTTGGGGTACAAAGTCGCACCATGCGCTTGAATGCTACAATGTGACTGTAGAGGATGGTGAAGAAGATGAACATTCAAATTCCTAAGTTAGAAGGACAGTGTGAAGTCAAGGGGCCTAAGGAAGAAATCCATGATATATCAAAGCCTTTAAATACCAAGCAAGTGAATATTGGATTTGAAGTGCAGCCAAAGTTCAGGAACATAAGTAACTATTGGGACGAAGATATAGTAGATAAGGTCGCAAAACTCCTACGAGAGTATCAAGACTTGTTTCCCACCAAGCTCTCTAACCTAAAATGGATAGTAGAGGACATGGGAGTCATGAAGATCACGTTGAAGCCAAATGAAAATCCAATGAAACAGCGCCCCTACTGATTAAATCCCAAGTATAAGGAAAGTGTGCAAGGAATTGGATAAAATGCTTGAATGTGGGATCATTGAATCTGTCGAGGAATCGGATAGGGTTCGTCCCATGGTGGTTCAATAAAAGAAAATGTAGGGTGAAAGTTGGATAAGCATAGACTTAAGGAAGTTGAATGACGTGTGTGTCCACAATCCACTCCTTATGCCATTCACGGATGAGGTACTAGAGAATGTTGGAGGCCAGGAAGCATATTCATTCATGCATGGATTCTCAGGGTACCATTAGATCAAGATCACGTCGGAGGACATAATTAATACTACCTTCATGATTTAATGGGGTTGTTTTCAGTATATAGTGATGCCTTTCGAACTCAAGAACACCCTGCAATCTTCTATAGGGTGGTAATTGTGGCCTTCAAGGAATTTATCCATAAATTTTTGGAGTTCTACTTTGATGACTAGATAGTGTTTGGGTTAGTAAAGCGACATGTTGCTAGTTTGTGCCTCTTGTTGGATACTTGTTGAAAGCATCAGATAGCCCTTAATTTCAAGAAATTCATGTTCTACGTACCCTATGCGATACTCTTGGGTTGTGTTGTTTGCAAGAAGGGATTGATGGTAGACCTTGCCAAAATTGCAGTAATCATCAATTTGGAAGCCCCGAAGAATGTTAAACAGTTGCACGCAACGTTGGGACATACTCGATATTATAGGAAGTTCGTCAAATCGTACACGCAAATCACTACACCTATGGAAAAATTATTGAAGAAGGATGCGACATTTTGCTGGGACGAGGATTTCTAGAAAAGTTTGGATGTCTTAAAGGAGAAAATGGTCACCGCTCCCATTTTAGTGTTCCCCGACTGGAAGAAGGAATTCCACATTCATATCGATGCTTCCTATATCGTGCTAGGATATATGCTGACCCAACCAGGCAAAGGAGATATAGATCTAATAGAATTTGCATGTAGAAAGTTGTCTAAGGCAAAAAAGAAATATTCAACCACTAAGCGTGAAGGTTTGGCAATGGTATATGCACTACAAAAGTTTAGGCACTATCTGTTGGGTGTGCACTTCAAGATGTATACAAATCATTATACATTAAAATACTTGGTCAACAAGCCTGTGTTGGGGGGGAAGATTTTCATATGGTTGTTGCTCATCCAGGAATATGATTTTGCTGTAATTGTGAAGCTAGGGCACCTGAATGTTGGTCCAGATCACCTTTCACACATTGAGAATGGGGTTGAGCCATGAGTCTGGAGGAAGGATTCCCTAATGTGCATATCTTTGTTGTTCGTGTCGCAGATGATAACTTTGTAAATATAATTCAATTCTTGTCTACAAGCATTGCTTCTGAGGGTATTTGACGCATAAAAAGAAATAACTAGTGGTCTGATCTATCAATTTCTCTATTATCGCCAGATACTTATACAAAATGGACTCTGATGAAATTTTGCATAGGTATGCCAGAATATGAGCGGAAAAGTATATTTGCAGAAATGCATGGAGTAGTAGTGCGACGAAATTATGCAGGAAGAGAAACTACGCAGGAGATCCTACCCGCAGGACTTTAGTGGTCGACTATGCATAAAGACTCCAAAATATATTACAGAGCATGTTATGTCTTTTAGAGGATGGGGAGATTGTCACAAAGATTCTAATTGCCACTAAATCCACAAGTGATGTCACATGCGTTTAATAAGTGGGAAATATACTTTGTGGGACCAATACAGCCACTTGGGAAGAAGACAGGGGCCAGATATATCATTACCGCGACTGAATACTTAACCAAGTAGGCATAGGCACAACCTATAAAAGATTGTAGCGTTGCTACCATTGAGAAGTTTATTTCTGAATATATCTTGTCTTAGTTCGATTTCCCTAAGATTTTGATGAGTGATAAGGGCACGCACTTCTTGAATGAGAAGGCCCTTTAGCTTCTATGACAACACGTTGTCAGTAGGAGTTCATACCCCAGGTAAATTGAGGTTGAGAGGGTGAAAAGGAAGGAATGTTGAAAGCAAGCCCTCGAAAGAAATATAGGGGAATGATGAACTCATTAGGAATGCCTTGTGTTTGCACAATTGTTGCATTGCTTGAGGAATTCCAAACATATCATCATTAGAGTGTACCTTATCACCCTCAAGTGAATGGCACAGTAGAAGCCTTCACCAAATTCTAGAAAGTTCCTTGATGAAGATTTGTAAAGCGAAGCAAATTGACTGGGATGTATGCATACCAGCAGTCCTCTGGGCATACAGGACAACCTGCAAGAATTTGACAAGAAAAACTTCCTTCATACTGGTATATGGGTAGGAGGTTGTAATTCCCATGGAATACATAGTGTTGAGATTATGGATTGCAGTAGTTACAGACATGGATGATTCTCATACCATCAAGGAAAAACTCGCGTAGCTCATTGAGTTGGAGGAGGATTGCTTCTTGGTTGGATTTCATGAGCAGGTTTAGAAGGACCATGAAAAGGCATGGCATGATCGCCATATCAAACAATGCACCTTCAAGATCAAAGATTTAGTGTTGCTATATGACAATAAGTTCAAAAATTTCCATGGTAAATTTCAAATGAACTGGTTGGAGCATATGTTGTGAAGGAAATTACAGATGGAGGCATAGTTCAGTTCGCAAAGCTGAATGGGGAATTATTTCTTGGTAAATTCAATGGGAGTCGATTGAAGTTGTACAGGGTGATCCTTCCCTTGCACAATGACTATATTATTGTTAGATAGACTTAGTACTTTGGGCGGCTCATGCAAGGGAGTACAGGACTATAAACTACACTGCCTAAAAGTCGAAAAGGCAAAGTGGAGGAGTTGCATGAAAATTCGAAGGATGGCACCAAGGGGAGTTGCGCTAAAGGAGTTGCGCTCAGTGGCCAGGTCCCGTGCAGTATGGCCAAAAAGTGACCGTTAGAAGCATTGTAGCTTATTGGATGGAGAATTTTCCATTGAAATGAGTAGGAGGGGAGTATTTAAGATGCAGATATTTGGGAATTTTTTGCCAAATGTGCATTGATTACTAGGATTTGGAGGGAAAGGTTAGATTTGAATTCAAATTGGTCTATAAATATGGCATGTCTCTCCACATTCGAACACTTTGCTTCCTGAGAGTTTTTCTTGAGACTTTTCGCCCTACTTTGCGGAAAGTAAAGTGTTGTATGTCTGAGATTGATTGGGAGGAACTTATTTCACAGCCGGCGTTCACAAACTTACCTGAGTGAAACTATAACTTCCTTGAGAGAATGACTACAACTTTCCCTTAGATGAAGCTAGTCCCACCTGAGACAGTGGCAACCCAACCTATACCTACAGGGTTGCCTACTACCGCACCTAGGTCAATAAGGCCTAAGTGCATCATTGCAGCAATCGCTATGGAAAAATTCGATAGAAATCCGCTAGAAGCGCAAGATGGATAAGTCCAAATAGACGACGGATCCATTGGATCTGGATGAGGAAGAACTGCGTGGAGGAATAGAGGATATTGATGTAGAAGAGGTTGAGACATTAACTCAGTTGCCAAAGTATATCCTACCCCGAAAATCAACTGCGAAAGTGCCACGGGATCTAGAAAATGCGAAGTTTATGGTTTCCACACCATTGTTTCCAGAGAGTATGTTATTTGAGGGCAACTTGTTGGCCCGTATACCGAATATGAAAATGGAGTAATGTGACCTTGTGGAACACAAGAAATTTCCAAAATTGGCACCGAACAAGTACCTCAAGAAGGTCTACTATGAGGAGTCAAACGTCATGCACCTTGAACCAATGAACTGGGTGGCTGGAGTTGGGGGAATGGGGCTCCTAAACATGTTGTGGGTGTTGCACTTCATTCGCACCAATATTAACACAATCTATGTGCACCAATTTTTGACATTGGTACATGATGGGTGTCTCTGGTTGGGAGAACCCATCTTGATCACTGATATGTTGATCCACCATATAACGTTGTTTCCATCCCAAGGATTGGACCCGGTGGAGGCTTTCATAGGAAAATTACAGGAGAAGAAGTTGGCAGACCAAATGAAGGGCAAGTTTGGTCTGGTGAAAAAGTAGTGTGGATACTCTATTTAGTCCATATCAGATGGCACAATGCATTTTTCTACGCAAATATTAGCTGGTAAGATTATGAGAAAGTTCTGCGGGGATGAAATACCAACACCTGTTGTCTCTTTGGCTGCGCAGTGCACAATAGGAGTCCAGTATAATTGGGCTCAATATCTATTTAAAGGTTTTATGGAGGACTCCAAGGAGGCCCAGGATGAGGGTAAGGCGTTTCATTACATTGGGTTGTTGTTGTTGTTGATCGCTTTAGTGGCATGGAGGACACTCGAAGAGAGCCAATTCCCTCAGCAAGTCTTAGACCTACAGAGGCTGCAAAGTTTTCTTTGCTATGGGATACTAAATACCCCGCACGTGTCATGAAGACAAAGATATTCTAGGTCTTGTTCGAGACATAACTAAGGATGGTGATTAAAACCAATGGCCAAGGTTATCACCCACTTTGCACCCGCGGTACACTAATATCGTTGATTTCAAGGTAGACTTCCACAATCTACACATTCATGCAAAGAAGGATGCCCGAAGCATATGGCATAAGTTACCTTACTTGGTTGCCTAGGAAGATATATTGGGGCCTATTAGCAAGTGGTAGAGTGATTGTCTCACCCCTTTTGGTGTAGGCACATGTACCAGTATGGTTGCTGAAGGCTGAGCAGTGCAGGCTATGGCCGCAGAAAAGAAAAATGAGGCATAGAAAGTTGTCTCTCAATAAAAGGTTTTGCAAAAGAAAGAATTTATTGCGAGGGAGAATGAAGCGACAATTAAGGAAAAAGAAGTAGTGTAGGAAAAGACTACGTTGCAGGCCACCATTGACATCAACGAGTCTGACACCAATGAGGAGGAAGAAATAGAGGTGGAAGAAGAAGGGGGCGCAGAGTTGGAGTCCCCCTTTGTTGTCAAGAAGCGGAAGAAGAGGACTTCCGCAGGGTAGTGCAAGAAGAAAAAGTCTGACAAAAAAACAGGCGTGATGCCTTTGCTCCTCATAGATGGGGCCTTGGATGGAATCAAGGATGTGGTCTACGTTGCCACAATAGATATGATGAGCCACTTTGAAGCACAGTACCAGCAATCGGTCACTAAGCTACAACATAGCTTGTTGGACTTGAAGGTCCAACCAAATCTCATTTAGGTGAGCGTGGGATAGGTGAGCGGGAAGAAAGTGAGCCTTAATCAAGTAAGCGGGTCAATATTGGACGCAAAAATCACCGTGGATCTCCACACTGTTCAATTGCCAGAAGGGTCCCTGCACGGCGACTAAACTGAAGAACAGGCACATCTACTCCAAATGAAGAACCTGAGTCTGAATTTGACCTCGCTTCCAATTCAGATTCTACACCAGCTACGCCAAGGGGTGTCAGACGAACTTAGGATACGAGAGCAATGTGCGTTGTTGGTAATCAGTGAAGTCAAAACCAATAACCAGAAAATCTTTGAGGAAAAAGTGCAGGTCCTCAAACAAAAGGAGGAGGTCACAGCATGAAGACAACAGCTAGAAGCAGCGATTGCACAGGCCTGCAGTCAGCATCCAGAGCTCAAGATCCCAGCAGAAGAGGTCTCCACAAAGAAAATACAAAATCTAGACATTGTAGTTAAAGATTCTAAGAACGAAACCGACCGAGTCAGGTTTGAGTTGCAGCTACATATCTTAGAGTTACAACTAAAGTTACAACCCACTACCCCTCCCAAAGTCAGAGAATAGCGCGGAGCTGCTATTAAAGAAGAAATGGCCACATTGGAATATGTATTCAAGGGATGCACTGAGCTATTTGAGCAGGCCAGGGAGTTGTCGACCTCGTTGCAGGAGGATCCAACTCTAAAAAATATTGGAGAAAACATCAAGGAAAATCAGAGGCAGTTCAATGAAATCTAATTGACTGCGCGAACCTTGGCACCAATGCAAAGGTTCACTATATTATAGGAAGGAAAGTTCATCCAGAATGAAATTGATGAGTTGCATCACAAGGAATTGATCATCTCTTCAAGGACAAAGTCATGGGTAGATGAGGCCAGTCAATTGTCTCTGTTAGTACAAAGCAAGCTTAAAGGGATGCAGTAGACATAAAGGATCATTGGCCTTGCAGTTGAAGGACCAACTACTGAAAGATTGGTCAAGAAAGTGCACCAAGCTGCTACATAGGGAACAATAGACCTACAAGTGTTAAAGGTTGAGTTCAGTGAGCTATAGGTGAAGATCAAGGCACCACCAGTAGAGTGACTCGAGGACGATTCACGAAATCGTGTTGGGGGCCGTTGGGACAGGATCCCCTTGGGGTAAATTTTGTAACTAATTCTGTTAGTTATTAAAAGTCTCCACATTTTGAGGAGAGGAGCGCAAAGGTCATAGGAGTCAAAGGGAATTTAGTCCCTTAATTTGTTAGAAGATAGGATGTTTTGTAACCCACCCATGGTTCGCGAACCATGGAATTGTATTGGAATAAATTATATAAAGGAGCCATAGCAAGTCATAAGAAGTCAGTAAGTAATTGAAGATAATTGTATGGAAAAGTAGTCTGAGGCAGGAAAATTTGTTTCCTGTACTTAGGCGAAGGGGAAGGATCCTACAGCTGCGTGCATAGATCCCTTGGTAAGTCCGCAAACTGAGTGTGCAGGCCCCTGCAGTTGTGTGCATAGGGAAGAAGAGTCTGTAACAGAAATATCATATCTAATAAAGACTATTTTGGAGAAATAATTGTGTATCTGTGTCTTTATATTTACTTGTGTGATTTATATGTATTTTCTCTGTTTCCTATATTTATATGAAGAAACACTTAATTGGTGCACGGAAGTGGTATATCTACATGTTTAATTGATATTATGAATGTTTAAAGTGTTCTGCAAAGGGGAAGATTCTATTTTTTGTAAGTTACTGTGATTTTTGTATTTTAAGGGTTAGGTTTCACAAAGGTCGGGATAAAGCCATAAAAGTAACAGAAACCCATCACACGAACCTGTGGATGCAAAAACCTAGTTTTGTCATCCCCCAACACTGCCTCAGGTGAGACTGCAGCCTACGCTACGCGGGATGTTTCCGAAAGGTCCAGCGGTTTAGGGTTTTTTTGGTTGGCGCGGCTAACTCTAAACCTGGGTCAGGACCCCTCAAGCCAACACAGGTCCAAGGGTGTGTTGGAGTTGGTGCATTCCAACATTTATGGTTATATGTCATTGGAGTTTATCTTGAGATGCATCTATTTTGTGACATTCATAGATGACTATTCCATGAGGACATGGATTTACTTTCTGAAGGCTAAGGATTAGGTCTTCAATTGGTTTCAAGGGTTCAAATATCTTGAGGAGAACCAAATTGGAAATAATATCAAGTTCTTGAGATCAAACAATGGGATAAGGTATACCTGCAAAGTGTTTAAGTATTTCTATAGGGAAGTGGGAATCAAGAAAGAGCTAATAATTCCCTATAATTTGTAGCTGAATGAAGTGGCAGAGATGAATAATAGGAGTATAGTCGAAGCAGATAAGGCCATGATCCATGATCAAGATATGCCTATGTTCTTGTGGGTGAAGGCATGTAATATGACTATATACTTGCAGAAGAAGAGTCATCCCAGGGAAGTGAAGGACATGACTGTTACACAGTATTTTTTCACACCTCCCACAATTCCCTATGACATACCCCAAAGTGCCCAAAACTTCACAATCATGTAATGTACCCATCCTAATATGCAGCTCAGATCCTCCTTGAAACACTGATGGAAAAATGCCTTGAGCTTCCCCTGAAAAAAAGAGCTCTAAAACCCTAATTTAAGGATCACCGCTCCCCTAACATTCGCAACTCATGTTGGTCATTAGTTGCACTATAATAGCCTCATGATGTCAACACACTTTTGCCTTGGATACCCGCGATGATCCCTAAAAGGAATTTTTTTCCCAAAGAGGACAAGAAGCTTCATGATCTAGAGGCTTCCAGAACGACGAGATGGAGGTTGTTCGGCGTGGATGAGGTCGAGTTCTCTCAACATGGCCCTTTGGTCTTATCCCTATGAGCTACCTCCTTGAGATGAGGGCCTTCTCCTATCTTTGGAGAGATCCTAACTCCCTTTCCTTACCTATATATTCATCTTTTCCCATTCCCAAATGGTTGGTCTTTGGTTATTTGCACCCTTATGCTGAGATTGTGCTTACATGCTACTCATTTGGCTTGGAGAAGGAGTTCTTCAAGAGCTTGAGCTTGGACTTGGACATTCACTCAAGGAGATATTATTGACATCAAGGCTTGGTTGTATGCTTCCTCCTTTATTCTATGAATATATACAATTGTTGGCTCATTTTCCATAAATGTGTATGTTAATGCATCATTTATCTTAATGCTCTGTGATCTGTTAAGTAGACTACTTTCAATTATGCTATTTGTACTTGTATGCTTTGTTGTGTCTTGATCTCTTATGCATGCATTCAAACATTGTGAGTAGTAGGATTGAGCTCGAGGTGCAAGTGATTTGAGGTCTTCAGAAAAGGAGGATGTTATAGCATAAAAATGAGGTAGGCCATCTTCCTCTTCTCTCGTTTCGATTGTAATTTAGGAAAGTGTCTAGTAGATTGTTGTGTAGGTTTCTAGTCCCACTCATTGGGCTAAAGGGTTCGTCTGTCCACAAAGAGGATTTTCCTATAAAATGAAATGGTGACTCCACTGGGGAGGCTATGACCCTTTCCATCCATTCCTTCAATCAGATTCTATGATGAGTTTGACCAACCGTCAGTTTCTTATCTTGTTTTCTTCTCTGTAGCTACTCGCACCCACTAGTTATTGCTTGAGGACACTTAGTCTATTCTGATCTTGAAGACTTTTTATTTTCCCCTATTTTTCGCGCCCATTGCAGGTTTAGCTTTAACATTCGTGATGTCACCGTTACTTTTTTAATTATAGTCGCATTGGTTACCCTTTCATTGCTCTTTTTCCTATAATGGGCACACTAATCCCATAAGATAAAGAAAAATTAGGGTTTCTTCTTGTTTTCAGTGTTTTTGGCCTCTGCCAATGATTTTCGAGTGTGTCTATAGTGTATATTTCTTGGTTGTTATGCTTGTATGGTTGAATTGTCTCTTGACTTTGTTAATATGTGTTTGAAGCTTGATTACTTCCTAGGGTTTTGAGGACTTCTAGGTCACCCTCCACTCATTGTTTGGTCTACCTCTTTGAGATTGATTTCTCCCATTCAAGAGTCTTTCTACAATCAGGGCATATTTTCTCAAGTTTCTTTTGGTTCATTGATGTGAAGTTGTTTTCATTAGTGTCGGGTCATGTTGATGCTTTGAAGATCACTTTAATTATGTTGTCAAGCATATATTACAAATTGTTTGCTTTGGTTGGACTGAAATAAAGTACTTGTCTTCATTCATATGTTTCGAAAAGAAAAAGTGAAAGATCTCATCATTTAAGTATTTTTGAGACATTTCTTGCATTCGAAACCATAAAGTGAAAGATATTTTGATTTTCATTGAGTTGATTGCATTTCCCTTTTATCATTGCATTAGTTTGCATTGATTGAATCAAAGTGAAAGAAAAATCATTATTGCATCTTAATGAAAGGAAAGTAATTTTCATTTCTTATAGGATCACATCTTAGCATTGCATTCGTTAGTGAAATAAAATGTTAGATTTCGTTTTTTACATTTAGCATTGGAAAGGATTTTGTTGATGCATTTTTCTTATTTGATGCATTATTTTGTTGTATCTCTTCCTTCGTTAGTTTATCCTTCATCGAATGAAAAGGTCTCATTTTCATCATTTAGTTGCATTATAGGAACAGGGGACATCGTTGAGCTATCAAATTGAAACTCAATCCAAGATAAACTTAAAATTTACCTCAATTAACCTATGGAGAATTTGTCACTTAACACAAATATCTAGAGATCTAGGCTAGATACATGTTCTGGCATATTTAAACCTATCAGTTGTCGTTAATTGCCTGCATTGTATCCTGGGGGTGAAATCTTGTTCCAATACAGAAGTATATCGAAGGTTCTCTAGTACTTGAGGGTATATCAGAGGCACTTCAGTATGGCAAGTATATGGGAATGCTCTCACCGAATAGTTATGCATTAGACAACGCTAACACGGACTTGTGCTCCCTATACCGTCAATTATACATTGGGAGACCCCATTAGGTTGGTATTCTTTAGCCACACGTAACTGAGTTTGTCGCCTTGTAAATGAAATACACCAAACATAACATTTGTGGAGATTAGTCGTCGTATGTTAATTCCTTGGTTTCAGATAAGGTGTATATAGTGGTTCATGGATACTTGGTAAACCCTTTTTCCTAGATTACCCATTTTTTATTTATTTTTCTTAAAGTTCTAAAATTAATTAATTGACTGCAGAAAAAACATTCTTCCTGTGGAAATACTCCTGAAAATATCTTAGGTTGATACCAATGGCAACATTTCCTGAGTCTACGAGTCAAGGAAACCCCTCTAACGGGAATCCTAGTCCTTTTCCTTCTTTTGGAAATATCGATGCTCCTTATATGGCAACGTTGTCCCTTCCTGGATTGACCATTGGTTTTCCAATTTGGTTATTTTCGACCTCGGTGATTCCGAGTGTCCAAAATTATTTTCAACTGAGTTCTCCTCCACTTGAACAACATCAACCTCATGTTGATCCTAAAGTTGACCCTTTTCATTCTTCACCTATTTCTTCACCTCATTCTTCCTCTTCACCTAGTGAAAGTCTAGATTCTAGTAACTAGGAAGCTAAGAAGAAGAAGAAGAGGATGAAGAAGAAGAAGAAAAATAAGCAGGGGTGAGACCAAGCAGCCATTGCTACAGATTAAAATGATGAAGAAAAATATTCCAACCAGCCCCGAAAAGTAAAATTCCCTTGCATGTTATGAAAGGGTGACAACCTTCTTCAAAATTGTATTAGTATTCCCAAGGTCTTAGAAGTGTGGTCCACAAGTTCACATCAACCTTTTTCATCAGCCTCTAGAGATCATGTTGGTAATAAACCTTCAATTAGTAATAATAAGGTCCATGGGGAAAAGGGCAAAGTCAAATTTCCTTGTAAGTTGTGTGAAGGTAATCATCCCATTCACCTTTTTCCTCTTATGGATGAAGCTTCCAAAGAGTTGGAAAATGATACTGCTTCCCAGCCTCATCTTTCGGTTGGTTATCGAAAGCTTTCCCTTAATCCTTCGCTAGTTGATCAAGTGATTGATCAAAAGCCATATTCATTCAACCCTAATCTCTTTGAAAAGGAGTCTCGTGATTTTGTTCTCGACCAAACATTGGTTGAGAAAATGCTAGACTTGGTTCTGCCTTCAGTTGACCCTACCTTTCCAATAGAGAGTGAACCCCGTACTACTCAGGTTCTTCTGGTTTCTTTAGTTTAAAATGAACTAGAGGAAAATCATCTCATTCTTGAGGTGCATGAGCACAGTTCTCATTTTCCCATAGCGCAAGAGAGTAGCTCTCTCTTTCCTACAACACCCCCTCAGAGTAGTTTGGTCACTTCTTTCGATTAGAGTCAACTATCAGGATATTGTCTTTTGCCTTATGTGCCTTTCTAAATTACAGTACAGGCTTACCATATGGTTGTACCTAGCACATTCATAGACGAGGGCGCATATGTTATAATTATGTCCTTAACTGCTTGGAAATCTTTAGGTTCTCCTCAGCTTGTCCCCATCACCTAGAATCTGTTAGCTTTTACCAGAGGAACCAGTCAATTGTTAGGGATCCTTCCTAAGTTACCTATTATTTTGGGAGGAAAGATTATCTATATAGATGCGATGGTTGTCCAAGGCCCCTTAGATTTTAATCTACTCCTTGGTCGTGACAATGTTTACATTATGGGAGCTCTTTCTTCCTCCCTCTTTCGAGTGATGTGTTTCCCACATGAGGGAAGCATTGTGATCATTGATCATCTTACATTCATTGGTCCTGAATCAACTCCCCATCAACCATCATCCCTAAATGGTTCTTATGTGCAAGAGGTATCATTGTTTCCGCAGGTTAATTACATGGCCACCTGTTCCATTCCTGCATCTACTTATGATCTAGTGTGTTTTGTATTACACCATGTATTTGGGGCATTGGAGCCCGATTTTTCATTTTGATCCCTAGATATGTATCCCTTCTAGAGTGTTTTTCTCCCATCTGATGAGAACCTCTTGGAATCCATGGCCTCTTTTAGTCTATGATGAAGGGTCTGGAGAAAAGTTTCTTGTCTTGTGTCAAGCTCATTAACAAATGAAACCAAGGCCATGAGGATAGTTATTTTACTATGTCCACCTCGTTAAAATATGAAATAGCTCTCCATGAGGATAGTTATTTTACTATGTCAACCTCCTTAAAAAATGAAATAGGTTATGAGCATGGTTCCTTTACTTGTGTCAAGCTCGGTAAAAATGAAACAAGATTTCATGAGCATGGTTCTTTTCCTATGTCAAGCTCATTGAAAACTGAAACAAACCCCCTTCCAATTCGAGTCTTTGATTAGATCTCGTAAAATCCTAGTCGAGTATTTCACTTGATCTCATAAGTGAACCTTCATTCCATCCACTTAGGTGCATGAAATGAAGCTTGGGGGGCATGCACCTTGAATTGAGTCATTATGCTGGGGGCATGCAAACTCATCTCAAGCAAAGTTTATCTTTATTTCAAGCTTGTGTAAAAATGAAACCAAACCCAAGCATAGTTTGTTTCCATTTCAATCTTGTGAAAAATGAAACCATCTTCAAGTATACTCGATCATAGTTTCTAATTTTTCAAGCTTGCGTAAAAATGAAACCATTTCCCTCTTTACATCTCGTGATTTCCTTTTAATCATCCTATTTTTTCCAGATGAGCCTTGGTTTTTTCATTCCATCGTCACCATCTCTTTGGCCGGTCGTATGCTTTCACTTGGTTGTTTTATCCTTTCCTGAGGAAAATCTATGATATGTGGTCTTATTAGCCAGCCTCTTTACCATTACATGTTTTGAGCAGTTCCATCATCACCGGAACCAGTTGTTATCCTTTTATACCACTTGTTCTTCCAAGTGGAGTCATCTTTAAGCTCTTTTCTGACTCTCTAAAAAAGAAAATATTGTCGAGTACTTGTCTTTTCAAACTCGTTAAAGTAAATTAAATGGCATCTACTCAGTATAAGTTTAACGCTTTTCCAGACTGGGATTGACTATTTACGAAAAAGCTACACCTTGGTCAACATGGTCAAGAGGTTATCTCGAATATTGTTTTCTACCTTTTTGGGTTCGAGAGACAAATTATGAAAAGGGACCTTATGGAGTTTTATTTTTCATCTCTTTTTTAAACTCTCTAAATATGAAAAAGATACCGAGTTACTCTTCCGTCAGACTCATAAAACATTAAACGACGAAAGACTTGTCACCATGACGAGACCGAGTTCCTCCTTCCTAGGGCTCGTAAAAAATACTAAGATGGATTCATCTGAAGGATGAACTTATATGACAAGCATATGGTATCCTCTTCAAGCTTGTGTAAAATTAAAGAGGTACTCACTAGAATAGTGGGGAAAAATGAAAGTGAAACATCTCTTGTATAGGCAGCATATCACTCTTGAACATGACACTCATCAATTTCGCGTGTCAAGTTTAGGATATCCTTACTTAGTCACTTGTCCTTCCAGGTTTGGGTGATCCATTTTTCCTCTCATCTGGCTATTTTACTTCATGATCATGACCCTTGGTCCTATGTTGATTCAAATGCTGCCACACTCTGGAGTCATTTCGCTGATATGTTCAATAGAAGTCCTATATGTAGTTTAATACCTAGACATTGTCTGACCTTTTGCTATAGTCTTTATCATACTCATTCATTTCACTTTATTCCTTGTTTCATGTCGATGATGGGGGAATAATCATGGCCCTCCTTCAATGGGTCACTTCCTGTCGACTTCAACTCATTATCCAGGAAGATGACTTAGAAACTCCCTTTCAGTGCCTTAGAGCTTGCATGCCTTAATGGCAAGTTCTTCACATTTGACGATAGGTTTTCATTATTGACCTTTAATCATATGATTCCATGAGTGTTCGACATCAACTTCATTTTCACATTCACGGATTGTATTGTTGTAACTTGAGGACCATTTTCATTATTAATGGTTTCTCTCATACCTGTCAATGGTCCACATCATTGGTCAGTAATCAGGTGGTTTTCTAGCATGTTCGACTTTGACACATTCATTCGCATGTTAGGATTCGTACTTTGATCAGGTTGGGATGGAGCGCAAGACCCTAAGTTTTTTCTAATATGACCCAAGCTGCGTGGAGTTACGTATTGTTCATGATTGTACACATGTTTCTTCTATACAAATGATTGTGACCATACCGTGGTACTTTATATTTATGATGATGATGATCCTTCTATATCAGGTGGATGTGTCCATACCTTGGATCTTAGACTTGCAGATAATCATTTTCATTCGAATGGTTGCGCTCATGCCATGGATCTTTTTACATAGTCCTTTCTATCCAGATGGCTGCATCCATACTGTGGATTCATGTTTTGATATCAAATATGTATACATATATGCATCCTTGATCTGCAGGTCTCTTGGCAGTGTTTGTTCAGTCCTTGAAAAATCTCATAAAGCATCTCAACCATCACTCCCTATTCTTCCTTCATGATTTAGGGGGCATTTGTTACATAGTGTTTTGTCACACATCCCACACTTCCCTATGACATACCCTGAAGTGCCCAAAACTTGGAAATCATGTAGTGTACCCATCCTGGTATGTAGCTCAGATCCTCCCTGAAACACTAATGGAAAAATGCCTTGAGCTTCCCTTGAAGAAAAGAGCTCTAAAACCCTAATTTGAGGATCATCGCTCCCCTGACATTGGTAACCCACCTTGGTCACTAGTTTCACTATAATAGCCTTGTTATTCCAACGTGCTTTTGGCTTGGATACGCATGATGATCCCTAAAAGACAATTTTCCCAAAGAGGACAAGAAGCTTCGTGATATAGATGCTTCCATAATGGTGAGATGGAGGTTGTTATGTGTAGATGAGGTCAAGTTATCTCAACTTGGACCTTTGGTCTTATCCCTATGAGCTACCTTCTTGAGATGAGGTCCTTCTCCTATCTTTGGAGAGATCCTAACTCCCTTTCCCTGCCTATATATTCATCTTTTCCCATTCCCAAATGGTTGGTATTTGGTTATTTGCACCCTTATGCTGAGATTGTGCTTACATGCTACTCATTTGGCTTGGAGAAGTGTTGACTTAGGGGGTCCTAACCCAGGTTCAGAGTTAGTTGCGCCAACCAACAAATCCCTACACTATTGGCCTTTTCGGCAACAACCTACGTAGCACAGGCTGTAGTCTCACCCGAAGCAGTATGGGGGGATGAAAGAACCAAGTTTCTACATCCAGAGACAAGTGTGATGTCTTTTAGCACCTTCAGATCTGCCTTCACGTAGATCAATAAGCCCTTAAGGCTCAATACTGCAACTCTACTAAAACAGTCTTTGGTCCACAGTCAACTTTTGCCGACCCTTATCAGTTGATTTATCCACTTACGCACATCGGAGAACAACCCTTAAGTAGTTTTTGCATAGATCTACTTAATTTATTTAGTAAACATAATAGAATTCATCATAGTATTCATGAAAGTGCTTAACATGCATTGCATACATCTATTAAGACTTATTTAAGAGAATCGCACATCAATATTCCATAAACACATTATTCATTCACAACATATATCATAAACAGAAGTAAACAAAGATAAACATATATACACAATATTTCTTTGGTAACTTTCTTTATTTATCTTCAATTTAGCTTTACAAACTCAAAACTACCCTATGCACTCAGCTGCAGGGGTCCACGCACTCAACTGTGGACTCTACCTAGGCCTCTGTGCACTCAGCTACAGAGCCTTTCTTCTCCTATATGACCCACTTCTTTGCACTATCACTTCTAAGGCTCCATTCGTTATCCACATAGACATGCCTTAGACTCCTTAAGAGACAACTATTTATACCCTTTTTTGTACAATCCCATGGTCCGCGGACCATGGGTGGGTCTCAAAACCGACTCAAAATTTACATAATCAAGGGGCTAAAACCCCTTTGACTCCTAATCGTCTACACACTCTGCATCTACAAATCATGGATACTTTATATTAGTTACAAAAAATACATCAAAACTTGGGTTATTTTAACCCCAAAACTGACCCAAGGGACCCCATCCCAAAAAGCCCCCAACACAAATATCATGATTCACCCTCGAGTCACTTGGTTGGTGATGTGATCTTGTCGTGAAGATCCCACTCACACATCTTGCGGCCATGCAACCATCTTTGCAACCATACTTTTACCCCATGCCAAACTTCCTTGCACGTTGCTCACCTTCCCAAGATCTTCTCACATATATCATAAATAGAAGTAAACAAAGATAAACATACTTGCAATAGAAGTACTGCAATAGTTGGAACAACAGTACATGTAGACATTGGGAGGGCTTCATGAGAAATATCTGTGTGTGTGAATAATTCCTCCCAAAACGTTCGACTCATGAGGGACAGAAGGAAAATCTCAACAACAAATCTAGGGGCGCAAATTGTTCTCTGTTGGGCCAACTTGCAAAATTTATAGGGGGTTTTGAATTCAAATCCGACCTTTCCCCCAAAGTTTTGACAATTAATGTTGTTTTGCTGGCAGATATTCAAATATTTTTGCCTTAAATGTTGTCAGGCTACTCCTCTTAACCATCTTCTAGTTGTACAGTCATGAACAGTGACTCCAATGGTCACTTTTTTTGTTGTGCTACACGACACCTCCCTCCATAGCGCAGTTTCCTGCACACAGCTTCCTAGGTTGTAGCTTCATTATTTTCCATGCAGCGCACCTGTTGTTTAGTCCTCCAACCCTGGTAGTGTAGTTTATAGTCCCGCGCTCCCTTGCAACTACCTGGAGCACTAAGACTGTCCTACCACCATATAGTCATTGCACAGGATCCCCTGTATACAGCTTCAATTTGCTCCCATCCACGCTTCCCGAAAAAGGTTCTCCATTCAGCTTTGCGAGTTGAACTGCGCCTCCAACTGTAATTTCCATAATGTATGGTCCTAGCCAATGCATTTGGAATTTCCCCAGAAACTTGGTGAATTTACTATCATATAACAAGACAAGGTCATTTACCTTGAACGTGTGAAGCTTGATGTGGCGATTGTGCCATGCTTTTTCAAGTTCCTTCTATACTTGTTGATGGAATCCCACCAAGAATCAATCCTCTTCAAGCTCCATCAGCTGCACGGGCTGTTTCTCCAAGGCTTCACAATCTACCATATCTGTGAGAGTTGTTATGCATAGACTAGGCACAATATACATTGGCATTACATTTTCTACCCCATAAACCAACCTGAATGGTGTTTGTCCTGCCAACTTATTGCAATTATTCTTATATGCCCAGAGTACTACAGGTACATGCACATCCTTTTAGCACTGATTTTGCATATTTCGCCTTGTGCGTAACCCACCATCGTGCGGGCGTAGCGTGTAGCGCCAAATCTAATGCTTGGAAGCAGTTATCCTCAGGGACTTCATGCTCAAATGCATCCAAAAATTTATCCACGTTAGTTAAACCATCATAATAAGGTAAATTCCTTACCTCTGACGAAACACAGCACAGCAATTTAGTCATCATATTGCAGCGCAGTGTAGATACTTCATGCAAATGATTTTTCCAATGCTCCAACTCTTCATCTAAATCAGAGGTGCAGGAACTCTCTCAGTCCCATGCAATCCATCCATCTGCCATCGAATTGATCCAATCCTAGTCTTGC
Source organism: Pinus taeda (assembly GCA_000404065.3). Lineage (NCBI taxonomy): Eukaryota > Viridiplantae > Streptophyta > Pinopsida > Pinales > Pinaceae > Pinus > Pinus taeda. Next base: position 25,400 of record APFE030373265.1, read on the forward strand.
GTTGTTATTTTATAGATTTGATCCAGTTCATCCTCACTTTCCTCATAATCTCGGACTCATTCAGTGTGGTTCACCCCTTCTACAGGGTCTAACGGTACTACAACCCGAAGCGATTTCTTTTCAAATGACATTGTCCTCTTTTTCATATTGATGACCTCCTTCATGTCAATGGCCCAGTCAATTCCAAGGAGTGCAGGGTATGGATTACTATCATCAAAGATCTCTATCACCTCAAAGTCATCCATCGTGCTCACACCTTCTATATCAATTGTGACTTTGTACAATTGTCTCATAGGGATGATCTTCTATTGGTTCACCATTCTGAGTTGAATCGGAGACCACTGTAGTGCAAGTCTCCCCATTCTTTCCCATGTTTGTTTCGGTAAAACGTTTGCATCCGACCCCAGATCCAAAATGACCTAGTCCACCTCATAATCTCCTATCTGCGCAGTGAATCTCCTATCTGCGCGGTGAGCCTCATCTCTCACCATGTTCTCGCCTTATGTTTGCCAATTTTTCTGACCACCTAGTGTCCATCAGGGGCCTTCTCTTTGCTAGTGCATTAGTTTATTAACTCTTGCAAACCTTCCATGACTCTATTATCGTGTAGCAATTTTATGCAATTCTCCAAAAATGCAATAAGAACAAAGGGATCAACCTCTGTAGGTGTGCTAGTTTCTTGCACCTTATCCTGACTTCCTAAGGTGGATGCCTTAGCAGAACTTTTCTTGGCCTCCATAAATGCTTCCTTAATGCACTCCAGATCAAATCCAACTTCCTTTTCTGGGGCCTTACAGAACCATCTGTCCTCTTTAGGTCGTTTACCCTTATCATCGTTAGTTTTTATTCCACTTCTCAGCACTATATTCACCCTTTGACCTTCCTCGTCGGGCTTAGCTCTCATCATCTGTAAGTTTTGCGTAGGTTGTTGAGGTCGCACTTTCTTCTCCTGCATATTAGGTATCAACGCCAGGCATTCTTCTATAGTGAGGTCAAACTGGCTACATTATTGACATGATGGGCGTGTCTGATTCTGACACTCCCACACGTAGTGCCATGGCGTTCCGTAGTTGTAATAGATAACCTGACCCTGGCCTCTACCAGGACCTCCTCCTCCTTAACCTCATCCTCTACCTTGATATCCTTCGTGCACTCCTCTGGTGCCCTACTCTGGAGGCCAAGTTTTTTCTTGCATCCAGTATATAGGTTTTATTTCCATCATCAACTCATAGTTGTGACATTGGCACTCATTGTGGCCCACTGATTTGCAAAAGGTAAAGAACAATTGTTGGGGGCTCTAGACAAACGTTTGAAGCAAATGACAATTTTCCATCGCATGTTTTCTAGCAACCTAAAAAATAGCACACCATAGCACAGCCCCCATGCTCGGTCATGTTGGAGCTTCTAGCCTCAAAGGAATTGACCCCCCTCCTCTAATATAATTCACAAATACGGGACAATGCTATTTATCGTGTCCTTGGATCTTACACTTCAAACACCAGACTTCTGCGCACACCTCTGGTTTAGTATCCTTGTCTTTCTTCAAGCTCTACAGTTCTAAGCAGAGGCTTTATAACTGAGAGTGAATCTATTGTACCCCCAAGGTCACATCCTAAATGGGCATTGCATGCTACCTCATCACGATTTCCAGGGCTTCTGCCTGAGTGCCTATTTTCTGTTGCGACAAAGCAATCCTCAAGTGAGCTAGAAGCGAAGCTATAAACCATTCGAGATGTTTACCATATGTGAGTTGCATGTTAGCTTCTCGAATCACACACTTCAACCTTTGATCTAATTCACAAGGCGTCTCATCGACCCTCATCATTATTTCCTTAAATCCAACTACTGACTGTGAGTTGTACTTAGGCTTACTAAATTCCACATTTAAATTAGCCTCAGTATCTGTCAGCGATGCCAGAGGATTATCATAATAATACTTAATGTACCAAGTCTGCGCGCGATCCTGCAGAAAGATAACCAATTGTGCCTTCTTTATATTGTCATCAGTAATTTGTTGTGTTGTCCAAACAACATCCATAACAAACCAAAACTGCTTTGTATCTTCACTCCTAATGCCTTCAAAATCGGTAGCTTCATTATGTTCGCCATGTTGGATGGTAGTGGTGGAGGTGGAGGTGTGGGCGAAGGTGTATGCAGTGGAGGTGGAGGCGGAGGTGGAGTGGACGAATGCTTTACTCTAGGAATACCCTGGGTGATTAGCTGAACAGCGGTTCACAGCGGAGTCCTCTCAGCCCCTTCGTCATCGCTTAAAGGAGGTCCAATCAATGGATTATACTCTAGTCTCGTTCCTTTTCATTTTCTAAAGAGTCTTCCAATTCACATAGCTCCGAACATCAAGGCAATCGCATAACCTGTTTTTCACACAACAACATTTTAATCCAAGTATTCAAAGACCTTAAATACTTACCTCGCAATCCTTTGAAAAATCTTCTCTTCGTTTCTCTGTAGCTGAATGATGTGTCAACTATGAATTCTGTAACAAATCCTCCGAGAATCCGGTCGAGCCAATGATCAAAATACCGCGCGATCTGGTTTTCAAAGGCTTCTAATTGTCGCACTAATTCAAGAGTCCACACTATAGGATTATCAAGCATCCACCTTCCTTGGCTGGCTACCAATTTAGCTAACCATTCATACAGTTCAATGGGAAAAGTACAGAAGAAGATCTCGTGTATCTCTATATATAGGTACCGGTTCAACCATTATTCCTTCGACGAGTGTGGATTCCTATTTACTTGCACCGTGAACTCATGAATCTTTTAATACAAACACTTTTCAATTTCTTTCTTGATCGAATTCTAGTGATGAGACATCACAAATATCTTTCAAGTAGATCTTGTTCCCAGCAGCAAAACCATTTGTTGGCTTAAGGGGTCTTGGCGTAGGTTTAGGGTTCATTAGGCCAACCAACAAATCCCTACACTATTGGGCCTTTCAGCAACAACCCGCGTAGTGTAGGCTTTTGTCTCACCTGAAGGAGTATGGGGGGATGCAAGAACCAAGTTTCTGCATCCAAAGACGAGTTTGATGTCTTCTAGCACCTTCATATATGCCTTCGCGCAGATCGATAAGCCCTTAGGGCTCGGTATTGCAACTCTACTAAAACAGCCTTCAGAACTTCATGAAGGTCCACGATCAGCCTTTTCATACCCTTAATAGTTGATTTATCCACTTACGCACATTGGAGAACAACCCTTAATTAGCGTTTGTGCAGATCTACTTAAGTTATTTAGTAAACATAATAGAATTCATCATAGTCTTCACGAAAGTACTTAACATGCATTGCATACATCTATCAAGACTTATTTAAGAGAATCACGCATCAATATTCCATAAACACATTATTCATTCACAACATATATCTTAAATAGAAGTAAACATAGATAAATAGATATACACAATATTTCTTCGGTAACTTTCTTTATTTATCTTCAATTCAGCTTTACAGACTCAAAACTACCCTGCACACTTATCTGCAGGGGTCCATGCACTCAGTTGCGGACTCTACCTAGGCCTCTATGCACTCAGTTGTAGAGCCTTTCTTCTCCTATCTGACCCCCTTCTTTCCAATATCGCTTCTAAGACTCCATTTGTTATCCACATAGACATGTCTTAGACTTGTTAAGGAACACTTATTTATACCCTTTTTCGTACAATCCCATGGTTCGCGGACCATGGGTGGGTCTCAAAACGGAATCAAACTTTACATAATCAAGGGGCTAAAACCCCTTTGACTTCTAATCATCTACGCACTTCACATCCACAAATCGCGGAGACTTTACATTAGTTAAAAAAATACATCAAAACTTGGGTTATTTTAACCCCAAAACTGACCCATGGGACCCCATCCCAACAAGAAGGAATGCTTGGAGAGCTTAAGCTTGGACTTGGACATTCACTCAAGGAGATCTTATTGACATAAAGGCTTGGTTGTATGCTTCCTCCTTTATTCTATTAATATATACAACTACTGGTTCATTTTCCATAAATGTGTATGTTAATGGATCATTTATCTTAATTCTCCTTGATCTGTTAAGTAGATTACTTTCGATTATTCTATTTGTCCTTGTATGCTTTGTTGTGTCTTGATATCTTGTGCAGGCATTCAAATGTTATGAGCAGTAGGATTAATCTTGAGGTGCAAGTGATTCAAGGTCTTCAACAAAGGAGGACGTTATAGCATCAGAATGAGGTAGGCCATCTTCCTCTTCTCTCGTTTTGATTGTAATTTAGGAAAGTGTCTAGTATATTGTCACGTAGGTTGCTAGTCCCACTCATTGGGCTAGAGGGATTGTATCTATCCGCAGAGAGGATTTTCTTAGACAACAATGACTCCCAAGTAGGATTTTACGGCAGTGAAATTAGAGGTGAGTCATAGGTTCATATTTGGAAATTCATTATATGTACATACTCCTCCATAGGATAGGAATAAATTGGATCCCTCATTAGAGAGGGGAATTTTTTTGGATACAATTAAAATCCAAATTCCTACAAGGTCTGCATTCCAGGATAAAGGAATATAGTGGTCAAGAGAGATGTCATATTTAAGGAGGGTAGGACCTTTATGAGGTCACATGGGACATATCCAGCAGTGGTAGAGGATTTGGAGTAGGAGTCTATGAAGGTTCACTAGGGACCAATAGTAGGGGCACAACCTTCAGATCAAGAGGTGGAGCTAGATGTTCCTTCTAGATCTACCAAGAGGAGGTCAGGACCAGTCCAGTAAACCTTGATGGATGTAGAGGACCATGTGGAGGCTTTAAGAAGGACCTTTAGGGAGAGTATACCACCTACCATATTTTCTAGTTATATGGCCTTAATGAGAAACATCAATGAATTTGAGCCTTATACCTTTGAGAAGGTAGCAAACAAGTAGGTTTGTAGGGATGCCATGGTGGAAGAGTATAGTTCTATCATGAGAAACGATGTGTGGGAGAATTGTACAGAGGCTTGAGGGGGATTCAATGATCACTTCTCGATGGATATACAATATTAAGAATGAAAAAAATGGTAGTATCAATAAGTACAAAGAGAGGTTTGTGGCAATAGGGTTCTCCCAAAAGGAGGGAATAAACTATGAGGATACATTTTCTCTTGTCACCCGATGTGCATCTATTATGGCAAACATATTTATTGCTTAAGAGATGGAGTGTAGGATACAAAATGGATGTGAAGACTCCCTTCCTCAATGGGGTGATTTAGGAAGAGGTGTATATTAAGTAGCCTCAGTGACTTGAGGTTCATGGGAGGGAGTCCCATGTATCTAGATTGAAGAAGACCTTATACAAACTTAAGTAGGCACCTTGTGAATGGTACAGTAGGATTGATGGGTACCTAATTTACTTAGGCTTCACCGAGAGTGGGGTAGAATCCAACTTATACTATGTACTTATTGATGTTGAATCACTTATATGGTATTATATGTTTAAAATTTCTTCCTAACAAGATTGGATAATTTCATAGGGATGTGTAGGGATTCATCACCAATATTTATCATCAAACTAATCATGATGAGGAATCTTGACTTAGATTCAAAATTTTGATCATATAATGGTGGAAACTATAAATTATCCTCTTATTATAAATTCTAACAACACATCCAACCACAGTAATCTACAAACATCAATGAAGGAAACTAGTTTGATGCATTACTTCTAAGGAATAGAGGTGCGGTAGTAATCATGAGATACTACCTTAGGTAGGGAAAGTATGCAGTTGAAATTATGAGGAGATTCAGGATAGAGGATTGTAGGCCGATGTTTACACCTATTATCACCAACTTGAGGAAGCTAATTTCTTGTGAGGGTGAGTTGGAGGATCCCACCTTATACATATACTTAATTGAGTCCTTGATATATCTAATCAACACTATGCTAGATATTCATTTTGTTGTGAACACACTCAGCTAGTTCATTGTGGAGTTGAGGATGGTTCATTGGGTGGCAAAAAAGAATGTGCACAATTATCTTCATAGTATAGTTGAGTATGGATTGAGGTATGGTACAGTTGGTGGAGTGGAGTTATAGGGCTACACAGATTCAGATTGGGTAGGGAGTGCAATGGAAAGGAATATCACCTTAGGTTTTCGTTTTAGCTTAGGATCAGTTATGATCTCATTTTATAGTAGGAAGAATCACTTAATGGAACTTAGATCGAGAGAGGTCAAGCATATGGAAGTTATTCTGGCGAAATTTGAGGCCATATGGCTTTGTGATATGCTCATATGATTATTTGGTGTTCATATGGGACCCATTGTGATTCACTGTAAAAATATAAGTTGCATTAAGATCTTTTAGAATCTAGTGTTTTATGATATGTCCAAGCATTTAGAGTTCAGTTACCACTTCATTGGAGACATGGTTTAGAGAGGTGTTATGAGATTGTAGTACACCTCCACAGAGGAGAAAATAACAGATATTCTCACCAAGCCTCTAGTGACGGGGAAGCTTGTGTTTTACAGAGATAAGCTAGATGTGGTGGAGAATCCCTTCATTGTTAGGTGGGAGTGTTTATTTTGTAGCCTCATAAGGTATAACACATTGTCTTGGTGTATTAGCATGTAGAAGATATTTGATTGCCTCTTTAGTTGGTGCTTTCTTTGTCCAGTAAGTTATTTTATGATTTCTTTCCTAAGGTTAACCTAGGAAAGGTACAATAATTAAATTAATTAACTATTTTGGGTTATTAGGCCAAAGTTGTAAGGATAAATAATAAAATTATTTAAGTGACTTCTATATAATCTCAACCGTTGATCTCAGGTGAGTCTTAGGATTCAATCCTAGCCTTTATTGACTTAAGAGGTTAGGGTTAGGGATTTTGGCTTAATGAAATTATAAATTAATCCTAAGGAAGAGGTGAAGACACAATTTTGTTGAGAGGCTTGATTAGACTAAAGAGGACTGAAAATAATTGGAGTAGGGATTTTCAAGAGAAATTTCAGGGAAGTCGAAGCAGCAAAGGGATAGGTCAAGTTAGCTGAAGAGGAGGGCCAACTTATTAGTGGAGGTTGAAATATCTAGAAGTTGAATTTCTTAAATGCACATGGGTCATATGAGGGAAAAGAAAGGGGTTGAATTGGTGGTATGGGAGGTTAAATCTTCTAGAAATCCAGTTTCTTAAGTAGTAAAGACCTCCAAGGGTCAATTTCCATAAGGCTGATTTTTCCTAGTGGGGATAAGTTTTAGGTTCCCAACAGTTGTATTTTTTAGTATATTATTTGTTGGTCTAGGCTCAAATTTTCCTAAGAAATTTAATATGAAGGAAGATTGTGTTGGGAAAAAAATTGTTGTTGTTGTGCCATTAATTTCCTTATTTTAATTATGTTACATTTTATTTTCTAAGTAAATATACGAGCGTGTTTATTTATCAACAAATTCATAAATGATTATTTCCTAAGTAAATATAATTAAATCAAATAATTAAAATAATTAAAACTTAATAAATAAAAATAATTAAAATTAAAATTAAAAATTCATATACGTAAGGGTCGGCTTCTATATAAAAATTTATCATTTTCTAGGTTTTTGTATATATACTCTAGTAGCAAGATTCTTCTCTCAAAAAACTATCATTCATATTCTATCAATTTTAGTCCTAATGATGGACCCCCTTTGGGGTTCGAAACGTCGACATAAGGAACATAATATTGTGGATAATCTGGATCATGCTACTTCATAAATGTTTTTAGATAAATATTTTCTGGGTTTTTAATGAATTTCTAAAGTAAATTAAATTAAATCGAGCATAAAAGATTTAATAATATGAAGTTTGGAAATGGCATTGTGGCTTTGAACCCAAAGAGATGAAATTATTTCCTCAATGAATAAAAAGTTTTCAGAAGCAGTGGATTTATGGGTATGAAGAGGTTAAATATATTTGTGTCTTTGTTGATATGCAAGGAAAAATGCAAGAAAAAATACTTGATCACATAATTTGATGAAAATTCGTCTAATGACCTCCTTAGGAAATAAAACTCAATTTCTCGTAAAATCATGTTAAAGAATGATATGGTGAGTCTTGTATGTAGAAGCTCAAATAAATAGTGGTCACATGGTTTATTCTAGATCCCATCACTCTCCTAACACAACTGGTGGAAGAAATGCAAATGATCACAAATCAAAATAATATTATCATGACTCAAAATCAAAATGAAACAAATGCTCTTAGATTTTGAAAAGTATTATGCAGGTGAAGAAGAAAAAGATATCCATGAAGCGGCTCAACCTTCAACTCCCTCTCATTAATGTTATTGCATGATTCATTGAATGATAATGAATGGATGGCTTATTTGAAAATGGTCCAATAAATGTGTAAGGAAACTAATAAGAGAGACATTCTTGAAGAAGAAAACCAAGAAATAAATGAAGAGAGCATGATAGAATCACATCTTGTTATGCAACCAGATCACAAAACATAAGAAAAGATAGATCAGCGACTTGAAAATTAGCCTTTTCGACTTGAAAATTAGCCTTTGGGGGCACAACAATAAAAATATGGGGGCCACATGGGCATAACAATAACAATAGGGGGATACACTAACAATAACAATAAATGGGCTACGCTAGTATTATACGGACATAACATCCCCTTTACTTCAAAAAAATTGGTTTCCTCAACGTTTGAGTAGTTCTAGATGCTTCTGTATAAAATTCTCATCCTCCCATGTGGAATCTTCAACAGGTAAGTTCTTCCACTTAATGAGATACTCTAAAATTGATCGATTTTGTAATTGTCGGGTTCTTATTTCCATGACTACTTCAGGATCCAAAATGATTTTTCCTTCTTTGTCAAGTTCTGCCAATACTATTTGAACTAGAAGCTTGTCACTGATAATCTTGTTTAAGCATGAAACATGGAAAATTGTGTGTACTTAGGAAGATGTACGAAGCTCCAATTTGTATGCCATAGTACCAATATTTTGCAACACCTTGTAAGGACCATAGTACTTGGGTGGTAATTTATTATCCTTCTTAGCTTGCTCGAGGGACATTTTTGTTTGTATATTTGTACTCAGAAAATTACCCAGTCATCTACATCAAAAAAAATTTCACTGTGAAGTTGATTTGCCAGTTGTTTCATTCGATTATGCGCTAGAGTGAGGTTATCCTTTAAGAGTTTGAGAAATTTTTGTTGATGCTCGATGTGATATTCCACTTCTTGAACCTTAGAATTTTCTCTTAAAGATGATGTGATGGACTATGGATGATATCCATAAAGTGCCATAAATGGGGTCTTTTTGTCATAGTATGGAAGGAAGTGTTGTACCACCATTCAACAACATGTAACCACTTGACCCATTGTGTTTGTTTATTAGATACAAAGGTATGAAGATATCCTTCTAAACATTTGTTCACTATCTAATTTTTCCCATCAAATTGAGGATGATAAGATGGGCTATGAGCTAATTGATTACCAAGACAAGAAATTAATTTCGTCCAAAAATTTCCAATGAAAATGGGATCTTTGTCACTTACAATAATATTTAGGTTTCCGTGTAGCTATCTATTGTTTCCATAAATGTAGTAACAACTATATTGGCTTTAAAAGGATGAGATAATGCACAAAAGTGTGCATATTTGGTAAGTCTACAATTACCACCATGATGACACTCTTTCCTTCAGACTCAGGTAAACATGTGATAAAATTCATTAAGACCTCCTCCCAATGCTAACTTGGAATGGCTAAATGTTTTAAAAAACTTGGGTTCTTAATTATCATAGCTTATTTTTTTGCCAAACAAAACATTTTGCCACAAACTTCTGAATATTAGATTTAAGGCCATCCCAAAAAATTCCTTCTTGACCTTGTGATAAGTTTTTAAAAATCTTGAGTGCCCTCCTAAGGGGGAGTTGTGCAATTCCAAAAGAATATTTTGTTTGAGTTCTTAATTCTTATAGAGATATAAGCGATCTTTGTACCATAATGAATCATATTTCCAAATAAATGTATCAGATGTATTGGGATCTTGCTGTAACTTTTGAATGAGTGTCCACACCTCTTTGTCATTCTTTCATTCATCCATTGCTTTAGTTATCCAGTCAGGTTGGATAATAGAAATGGCACAAAGAAATTCTTCCACATCCTCATCCTTTCTTGAGAGTGCATATGCAATAACATTTTTCTTCCCTTTTTTGTAGATGATTTCAAATTAATAACCCAACATCTTGGTGACCCCTTTTTGGTACTCTTCTGAAGATAATCTTTGTTCCAAAAAGTATTTAAGACTATCACAATATATTTTTACCTTGAAGTTTCTTCCCATTAGGTAAGGTCATCATTGCTTTAGTGCATGTAGTATTTACAACATTTCCTTCTCATAAATAGGCTTGTGTAAATATTTTCCCTTGATTGGATGACTTTCAAAAGTAATCAATCTTCCTTCTTGCATTAAAATAGAACCAATTCCATTACCTGAAGAATCACATTCCACAATAAAGATTTTTGTGAAGTCTAATGTAGATAAGACCAGTGCTTGGCACATTAACTCTTTAAGATGTTCAAATGCCTTGTTTTCTTCTGGAGTCCAAGAAAATGCATCTTTCTTCAATAACAGTGTTAGAAATGTTTCTATTCTCCCATAATTATTGACAAACTTGCGATAATACCCTGCCAACCCAAGAAATCCTCGAAGATGATTTAGGGTTGTGGGGATTTTCCATTCCTTAATGGATTTAATTTTTTTAGCGTTTACCTCAACACCCCCTAGAGATATAATATGACCCAAATATTCCACCTCCTATACTCCAAAGAAAAACTTTGGAGGTTTTTGCATATAACTATTTCTTCTCCAATAGTTTGAGAACCCTATCAACATGCTAAACATGATACACCCAAGACTTGTTGTAGATTAGTATATCATCAAAAAATAATAACAAAACAATTCTAAGGAAGGGTTTGAAAATGGAATTCATCAAACCTTGAAATGTGGAAGGTGCATTAGTAAGGCCAAAAGGCATGACCAAAAATTCATACTGACCTTCATGAGTTCTAGATGTTGTTTTCATAATGTCTTCGGTATTCATTATAATTTGATGATATCTTGAACGAAGATCTAGCTTGGCGAAGTAAATTTCTCCATGTAATTCATCCAACAATTCAGCAATGACAGGAATGGGAAATTTATCTTTAATAGTGATCTTGTTGAGCTCCCTATAGTTTGTACACATATGCCATGATCCATCCTTCCTGTGCACCAATACTACTAGAGCAAGGAAAGAACTTTGACTAGGTTGAATTATATCAGCCTCTAACATTTCTACAACCATATATTCAATTTCACTCTTTTGGGCATAGGGATATTTGTAAGGCCTGGTGTTTGTAGGAAAAATTCCTAGAATCAAGTGAATCGCATGACCATAATCAGCATTTGGGAGTTTCAAATACCTTGGAATGATTGTTCAAGGCTTTTTGGAAATTTGGAGAAATATATTATTTCAATGTTTGAACCTCTAATGAGAATAATTAAGTTACGCCTTGTTTTTATTTCTTCAAAATATTTTTCATGCCATTAGAGTTTATTATCTTCCTTGATTCCTTATGATACTCATTAATTCAATTTCTTTTCCTTCCCAAAAAAAAATCAAGAAAAGTTCTTGAAAATTAAAAGCTATCGTCCCCAAATATTGTAACCATTAGACTCCTAGTACAACATTAGCACCACCCACTGGAATGGAAAGCATTGCATTATTCAATACATATCCCCCCATGGTTAGATTAATATTACAGCACTTTCCAAATCAATTTATAGTTCCTCCATTTGCAACCATCACTTGGCACTCTAGTGTTGGATACAGAAAGCAATTCAATTCCTTAACTATCTTACAATGAATAAAAATATGGATACTACCTGAACCAATCAACACTATTACATTTTTCTTCTTGGTATAACCTTCTACCTTGAGAGTCTGAGGAGTGTTAATTCCCACCAATTCATTACAAGCTATGGTTATATTCATTTCTACTTTCTCTGGGGTTGTTTCCTGGTGCATATCCTCTTCTTGTGATGTTTCTTGTTTCTTTTCTTCCTCCTCTTCATAATCTATGTAAAATAATTTCTTCGCAACACACTTACGACCTTAAGTGTATTTTCTATCACAACTATAACAAATCCCTTTTACTCTTTTTTCCTCCAATTTTTGTGGTGTTAACCTTGTAGGTTGTGGAAGGCTAAGAGCAACAACACTTCCATGTTTATAGTTATCAGTGTTAGACTTCCTTGTTGCCGTAATTTTTCTTTCAACTTTTCTTTCCACCTTGAATGCATTCTCCAATTAATCAGGTTCTCAAAGGTAAACCTCATGTTGGATTTTATCCTTTAAATTCCTTATGAATACATCAATCCTATGCTCCTCTATAATATCGGTTACCCTAATATTCAATTTTTGGAATTCCTTAATGTGATCTTCCATTGAACCCTTTTGTTTGAGATTTATCAATTGGATAAAGAAGGTGTTTCTCTTTGTACCCTCATATTGTGCTATCATTTCCTCTATATAATTTGACCAAGTGACAAGTGGTTTAAGAAAAAAAACCATCGCTACCATACAAACTGATTGGGTTCTAAATATAAAGATGTAATGTGTACCTTTTGTGTGTGTTTCACATCGTGTAGATCAAAGTATTTATAGATTTGTAGTATCCGTGTTACTGGGTCCTTTCCATCAAGCTTCCTCATATCGATCTTTGGAATGTGGTTGGTCTTTAATCCAAAGTTAGAGTCGCTAACATCATGATTAACATTCATTGGGTTCTCCTCATGAGTTTCATGGAATACCTTTTCACCATTAAGAAGCATTTCTTATAGCTGCTTTCTCAAACCCTCCTTAAAACCTTCCATATCTTATTTTAAACCATCCTTCAAACCTTTGATCTAAGAGGATCTTGTCAAATAAGTTGCACAGGTCCATCGTCAATATTCAGTGTCGTCGTCAGCAATTCAGTCCGGTGTCATTCAGTTTCGACAGTGTTGATTATGGTTCAGGTTGTTCAGGTGATGTTAATGGTTTTCATGGTGATGGTTTTGTACTTGGTTGTCGACATGTGTTTATCGATAGATCTGCTAGGATTTGGTCGACAACATGTGTTTCTCATTCGCCTCACAGGATTTGGGTTTTCATCCACTTTATAGGATTGGTCATTGACATGTGTTGTCGTCCACTCACAGGTTTTGATGTCGATGGGTTCGTCGTCATGTGACAAATGTTTTGAATGTCACTTTGTGACATTTAGTTGTAAAGAGGTTTTCTTATTTGATGTAAAAATCCTAATGACTAAACCTAAACCTAATACAAACCTATGCTAAAAAATCCATGTATCAAACCATTAAAAAATTAATGCTAAAACCTATTACCTATGTCCTAAACACCATTATATATATTACAACTATGTAAAAACCGTATTTTCCTAAGTCTAAAACCCTTGTGTTTAACTCTCTGGTTATGAAACATGTTAAAACATTAGAAAACATTGCAAATACATTTGACAATCTCAAACCGCCATCCTAACTGCAAGGGAACCGCAAAGGGTCAAACACATGTGAACAGAGACAGTGTTAGTCAGCGGAATCAGAGAGCAGAGAGTTCACTGCAACATCAAACCACAGCAGAGCCGGTCATGTGAATAGAGGAACCGCAGAGTTTATCCATCACCGCAACGCTAACTGTATCGGAAATCATTGCCATGTGAACGTGCTGAGGAAAGTCACCGAGGTATGTTAACCTCTAGGTTTGGATAACCGCGGCAGATCTGGTATTCATGTGAGCAAGTGTAATCGTAGCAGATTGACCACTAGAACTGTAGGGATAAACCATACAGGTGGCCACCAAGGGTTAAACTGATTTTTCACATGCCATTGGTCCACCCAATTCACGTTGATGGTAACTGTTAACGATTTAGAGCTTTATCCAAAGTTATAAGTGGGTTTTTGGTAAAGTTTTGTTGCGATTATTAATATAAACACCATGCAACCTATCCCAAGAAGCCAAGAGGTGAATGGACCGAGGCCCAAGAACCCTAAATAAGTCAATTCATGCCAAGTTTAGGCCAGAGGAGGTTTGAATGTACCTGCAGGCCTATAAGAGATGGTTTATGTTCATTGAAGTGGATATTGGTGGTTTTGGTTTTTGTATTCAGATTCTGAAGGTCATAGGCAGTTAAGTTTTCAGTGTAACAGGAGCATCCAGAGTCGAAATTAGGAACCGTGACAGACATTGGAAAGTTGGTTTAGAGAGCTTCCTTTTGATAGTGATCAAAAGTGCCTGTGTGCACATTCAGTCTGGTCTATTCTCTGTGTCATCAAACTCCTTGGTTTCAATCCTAATAAAGCGGCCGCCCATCTTGAAAGTGAACCTGGAGATGTAGTCCATCAGGGACGAACTTCATAATCAACTTTGATGTCTAGTATCACTGTATTTTTACTATTTTCACTTTTGTTATGCATCTTTCTTATGTTTAATCAGCTGTCGTAGAGTCTTCTTCTCAAGTAGTTTTCTTCAATTTCCGCATCTTCAGTTAAAAATCAATTCAATAATGGCTAATCAATTCTACATGAGTTTTAACTTATGATATTTTCAGATCAACCTTCCATTTCAACTTATATTTTTATTATAAACTATCTTTCTTAATATTCATCATCACTTCTAATTCATTTTTGGTTACCCTTTGTGAGAGCGAACTTTGTTGCACTTGCTCGTAATTTGGATGTATCATGTTGCATTTCTTCCTCTTCTTCATGTGTCATAGTAGAGCTTTCATGTTTCTTACTTGGAGTATCCATTTTTTGTTTTGAGGCATATTATAACCAAGTAATGATATATATGCTTTATTATGCCCTTTGAATTACTTCAGACTGATTTTTCAAACAAAACTTATGCAAATTTAAAAATACACAAATTTTTTCTTACTTTTTGGAGTTTGATATTGAAACTATTGTATCTCTATAGTTTCAGCCTCCCAAGGTCTGAAATTTGATCCCGTGGTAGTGCTATGTCTTCTTTCCAATGCCCCAACTCAGACTAATATTGGATTCTTCAATATAAAATTATGCCAAATCTCCCACGATGACCTGATTATGGACTGGTTCAATAGAGCGAACTTGTATGGGATGCCACGTGTCACTATTTCAATATTCGGCCCTAAAATTTATACAAGAAAATACACATTCCATGCAATCTATTTCACTTTCTAAGAAATTCAAATCCAATGCTTCAAGTGAAAGTTATGATTATTTCCTTAGGTCACCTGTTTAAGACTGCATTTTGGAGCATGCATAAACCCAATCTTATTCGGACCATATCTCAAAAAATATAGCGAACCAAGATTTGAAATTTTTACACGAAGTTCAACAAGTTTTTGAAACCAAGTGTTTCAAAATTTCAGCTTCAGTAGCTTCAAAAAATAAAATTTATAGTGAAAAATCTAACATTACCTATTTGGAACAGTGAAACCCTAGAATACAAAGCTCTGATACCAAATTTTATGCAACGAGATCACAAAAAAAAAGAAAATATAGATCAACGACTTGAAAATTAGCCTCTTCAAGCGGGAAACCTCATTTACGTCATATAAATGAACAATTCTTGGATGATACAAATGATAATACCTCCTTGGTATATATCGCAGTCTAAGGGGTCTCAATATAATTAGAGCCTACATAACAATAATAATGTAAGGACATAACATAACAATAACATTAGTGGGCTTCTATGGTGCACAAAAATAATAATATGGGGGCTAAATGGGCACAACAATAACAATAGGGGGCTACACTAACAATAAAAATAAAGGTGCTACACTAATATTATAGGGACCTAACACATCTGGAACCATGTAAGACAAAGAATGGCTCATTTACCTTCAAGTTCTTGAAGAAATCAATGAAAAATAGAATCCTATAACAAAGTTGATTATATCACTTCAAGAAGAAAACAATAGTAAATACTCTCACCTTATTGAGGAGGCCAAAGTGCTGGACTTTGAAAAATATATTTTTATAGATAAAGAAGACAAAGACTCTAAGGTAGAGAGCAATGAATCTCCTTATTTTCCCATCAAAAACAAGAAATAATTGAACAAAAAGGATATAATGAGAACCTTGATGTCAAGATGAATCAAGAACCCACCCTTGCTCCTCCAGATGAAATCACAAGTCCAACACCCTTCACTCATGTCCAAGCAATTGATCTGCATGAAAAATATCTTATTGATATGAAAGAGGAGGATTTAGTAATTGAGCACGCTCTTCAAGAGGATGATGAACTCAAAGAAACAAAAATTATTCCTACATTCATCAAGATTGACAAATATATATGGGGTTTGAGATATTCTTTATTCGCCATTGATCCTATATATGACACAGATACTGAGGGATGTCAGATTGTAGAAATTTGGCTTCATGAATAACCAAGTTATTCCATAGACTCTTCACAACCATATCAACTCATACAAGAGCAGGTATATGTAGAAGTGTATAAAGGGAATTTCAATATTCAGGATCAAGAAAAAAAAAAAAAAAAAAAAAAAAATCAACAATGGAGGTCCCTAATATATGGTTCTCAAGTGTACAAAGATCTAGTTGATAGGAAGGATATGAACCTTGTTGATGGGCCTCCAAAATAGGTAAATCATAAGGCCCATCAGTCCACTCCTAGGTACATAAAATAATGTTTTTACCCCACATTTTACACTTAATAGTATATTTTTCTAGCTTGATGAGTCCCTAGAGGATTCGATGTGGTTTTCATATTGTGTCCTTAATATATTTATTGTGTAGGATTTATAAATATGCCGAGAAAATTATAAATAATACCACAATGGGGAGATTCTAAGGCCTTTCTCCTTATAGCAGGAAGACTCAAACTCGGTTGAATTAAGAAATTTAATGCCTCCTCCTCTAGTTGTGAGTTAGATCTAGGGTAAGATCCCTTCTTTTCAGGATTTTTGGGGGAAAATGCAGCCCTCCTCTCAATGTTAGTATGAAATTATTAGTATGTTTACCAAAAATGTTTCACCTAAATCACTGAGGACAAGTGACCCTAACAACAATATGTGCCCGCTTTTATGCTTTAGATCTGTAATAAGACATTATAAAACCTTACAAGAAAATATATGATGTAAGCCCAAAACATATAGCAGCAAAAAAGAGAAGTGCAATAACCCAATAAAGACTTTAAATTAGTTATAATTTTATTGAAACACCTGGTGAAGAATATTTACAACATGGGTCTGTAAATCCCCCTCTGTGGGATGGGTCCTTTTGATGTCCTTGTGCTTCAGAAATCTTGTACTTCTCTCTCAAAATGCAGAAAACCCAAAAGCAAGATGGAACTCAAGTGTGAACTAAAATGTTATGAGATGATAATGGTGATGATGATAATGATAATGGTGAATAATGAATGCCAAAACCCTCTTATTTATAACAAAGTATTGAGCTAAATTAGGAATTGGAAAATAGTAAAATATTATTGACCAAATCATAATCTAGTTGTTAGAAATACTTTATTATATTTTTTGGGGAGAGAAAAGACATTCAAAATGGTCAAATATTTTTATTTAGAAAATGGTTAAAGTAATTAACAAATAAAATGATTTATCTTTCACTTTGTGAGGATTAAGAAAAGTGTGAATTCGAAATAAATATTAAATAGTGATTTAACAATTATTCCAAAAATAAAATTAAGGAATAATAAATAAATAGTGATTTATTTAATTATTCCAAGGTGATTTAGTCAAATGTGACAAGGAATAATTATCAAATAATGATTTAATAATTATTCTTAGAGAATATCAAATAAATGCTTATTTATTTAAATATTCTTATGGGGTTTTTTAATTTTAATCAAAAATAATTTAACAAAAATAGTTTACTAAATTATTTCCTATGGTGAAAGTGATTAATCCTATATGGTGTATTTCGATCCACCTAGTTAGAAATGGATAGGGTGATCATTTTTTAGGTGATAACACTCGAAGTTTCTCCCTCACTTGATGTATAAATAGGAGATTCAAGTTGGCCCTTGAGGTGAGAAAATAACATATTAGAAAGAAGCGTAGGCTTTGAATATTTTTGAGCAATTTTTACAGTGTTGTGTTTCCTAATGTAAGACAAATCCTAAGTTAATGGAAGAAATTCCTCATTATAGTTTCTAGCTTGGCTCCTCCACAAGTAATTTGAGAATCCTTGGGTTGGGCTCACCCCAGGGGCTTAAGAGCCCTCTTGTCTTTATGTTATTGTCATTTTCATGTTTTCCATTTGTTTTGTTCAGCTCTTGAATCAACATTTTTGGAAAATATAGTTTGATAGCATTATGCTTGGTTAAGTAGGTAGTTTTATGAGCTAACTTTATTTGAAAATAATTTTTTACCATATTGGCACATTCATATTGATTATCAATGCATTTTCAAGTCTCCTTCCATTTCATTCCATCTGTTGTTACAATTTCTACAATTTCCTATTTTACTATGTAGCCAAGATTATGATTATAGAGGGTAACCAGAACTTGGTTTCATAGTGTTGAAGCTTAGAATTCGTTGTTTTATGATTTTAATAGCTAAATAATATCATGTTCCATCACTCCTACCCCCTTCTCATGTATTATATTTGCATTCTTATAGTTTTTCTAGCTTGCTAGTTTTTCATGTAGAAAAACGGTGAATCTTATAGAGAAACAAGGATTCATGTAGCAGCCAACAAATAGCCCATTTTCTTCATCCATTTCAGTAATAAACTCTTGATTTAGTTTCCTTATCATATTATAACATTTTTGGGATGTTGAGGATGGATTTTGGAATAATAGAGATCTCTTGAAGTTTCCTTTAAATGCTTTTATTGTATACTTTCGAAGTGTTGTTTTTAGCTTCTACAACATAGATTTGAGGTTTACTTTCCAAGTATTTATTTTCAAGCTAAGTGTGCTTTTCATTTCCTGCAGTTAGCATAAGTATGTTCCATTTCATTTCTGTAAGTTATTCTAGCAATTTTACTTTCTTATAGCATTATTAGTTAGCTTGGAAACTTGATTGGATTTGTGTTCATATAATCTACATTACAACATCTCTCGGTTGCATGAGGAGTAGAAAAGGAAAGAGATAGTCCCAACTACACATATAGTTTCAATGCTAATTAAGTTTTTATAAACCCCAGGTTGATAATTAAGTCTAAGACTCTTGAGAGTTGTAGCATTATTGTTATAATACTTATGTAGCAAAGCTGCAACTTTTCACATTCCCGAACCTATGGGTTATGAGCCCACAACAATTTTTTAATTTTTCTATTGTGCAATGATCTTATTCCTTTGGCCAAAGTTTACTTTGCAGAATTCCATTGAAATATCGCGGATCACACCAACATGTGACTCTTCATCGCATTCCTAAGACTCCTCTTCTCGCATGCGATATGCGATAAGCACAACCGGACCCCAAATAAAATAAACCCGCGTCCATAAACTTCTCGAGTCCGCTCAGTCCCAAGCCTTATTGGCTTCAATCTCCACCGTTGATCGCACCTTTCAATCTGACGGTTGATGATACCCCCGAGCATCGCACATCGCAAATCGCATTTTCTTAAGGCCAAGGTTCATCCACTCATGAAATATTGCGATGCGAAATTAATCGGCAATCCTCCACCATTTGATCAAGGCACGCTTGATCTAACGGTCAGTAGCGATATCGCATGGGAATCTCGCACAACGTTTACTTGCCCTTACGGAGCCGATAAGGATTATAAATCCTTAATCTATAATTGTTTGGGTCCGTTCTAAGATTAATGTTCGATCACTTTATGACCCGATATCCATTGGATATACAAGGTCATCAAATCTATGGCATGTGGGTCTTCAACTAGCACACGGATTGCCAAACAGCTTAGCCCCCGCAGTTGACTATGACATAAGCGTTTGAAAATGAGATCGATGGCTAGGAGCGATTGCGGGGCTTTAGCCATGATCAAGACATTTGTACACTCCTATCCCCCGCAATTGTTGATCACCGTCGATCTAACAGATCTGTCGATCTGACGATCCAGATCTATTCCTCTGCTCAAGATTTCACTCACTCTGAAATCCGCTTAATCACAATTTCACTTTGTCGTGGTTCCACTCTTCCACCAAACTTGGTGCTTCCACTAAATTTCCTTCTCACCTCTAGATCGACTTGTTACCAAGTTCAACTCTGCCAACTCCTTTCTTCGCTTAGAAACAATGTGTCGAGACTTCTCTGATTTCTTTACTCTGCCTTGCAACTATACCTCTGTTTCATTAACACCACTTCGAACTGGAATACATAATACTCTCTGTATTATTTCCCTTCTTCCAGATTTCGTAATTCGTTCTTTACTTGACCTATACATACATCTATTAAATCCAAACTGGAATCACACGGATTCTACCCAGACAGTAAGTCTTTTTTCACTTAGAAAGACTTTCAAAAATTCAACTTGAATTCATTCATCATGGTTTATCACACAGAAACCATAAATTCACAATTATGGATCACTCAGCACATAAAAGGAATGACACACAAAATCACAATGAATTCAATTTCCTCATTCATTAAACAGATGTACATATACAAATAAAAATATGTTTTACAATCTAGCTTTGACCTGATCTGCCTTTACATGGTCTGTATCAGTGGCCCTTTCTCGTTTCAATTCCCATAGGCTCACAATCCAACCCTCATGTCTGCTAACTCTCTCACTAACTCTCTCTTTTAAGCCTTCGAGGCTTACAAAATATACACAGAAGTATTCTGTTAACCAATTTTGGTTCAGATCCTGAATAATTTCACCTGAATCCTAAATATCCTAATCTAATCCCTAAAATCATGAAACTAACTCCTAGTTCCTCTAAATCACACACTATTCTTGAAATCTCTCTTAACGAGAAGATTTCATTACAATATTCTCACTATTATACAACCCTCATAAAAACATAGGAAAATAAATAATTAATCACTCTTTAGGGAATCAGGTCCCTTGAAACGCAAGACCCCATGCTTACTAAAATGCAATGGTTTTTCTGAGCAGGATGCTCCTGCACCAGACTCCCCAGGTAAGAAAATTTATGACCTCCTAGTCATAAGTCTGGATAATTGATTCATCCTAGATCCCAGACTTTATTTTGTAATCTATCTTTGCTTGTCAGTTGTTCTGTTGCTACTGTTGTCTGTTGTTGTTCTCCAGGTCTCCATACCTTATGCTGCAATGCTCCACTTGTCATGCTTTCATAGTCTGTTGTTGTATTTCTCTTGTTGTTGCTTCTTTTCCTTCTTTTTGTTGTCTTCTTTTGAGACACTTTCATCATTAACCTTCTTACCAACTCAGTGTATTCAGCTATCAATATGAGTGACGAAAAATATGATAAAGAAATGGCTGAGAACTTGCAATTTTAAGTAAGTAAGTAAGTAAGTATATTGCATGAGAACTTGTAATTTTCAGATGTTTAATTTTTACCAGCAAAATTTTTCACATTAGAGTTTAATAAAATTCATTTTCTAGCCATTTAAATTGAATATTAATTTTCTAAAAACGTTTTGGGTTATTAAACATAACCTGGAACTCTAAAAATCATTTTTTAGCTTGATGGAAATCAACTTTCCAACCCAAATTTAATAGAGGGGAGGCATCAAAACTTCTACAATCACACTCTAGGGTAACTCTATTGGTTGTTACAACAAATTAGTTTGGTGTCCTTGCATTTTTATGCAAGTTTTACAGGTTGTCATATGGGACTAAGTTATTTTGACTCATAACTCCCTAACGCGACTTAAGAATCCAAAGAAAATCACATATTTGGTTAGGGTAATTTTGGTAGATGAAAATCCGTAAGTTACGTAATACATCTTTGAATATTTTGGCTTCTAATATTTGTTGTAGAAATTTGCTCTGTTTTTAGTACCATTTTATGCAGATTAGTAAACAGATCGAGAACACCTTCACCCCATTGACTCCATATAAGACACTGGAAATTAATCGGAGCTACTGGTGAATATTTATAGACTTGTCCCATAGTTGTCTAGGAGGTATTGGGACTAAATAGCAGAGGCTCATTCTTAGGTGAAAGTGGGTCCTTACCTTGTGTGTGTCCATCTAGCAAGGCTGCCAAGACATTAGTAGCCCTGCTAAAATGATCCATGACAAGTAGTATTATGCCTACAATGGGAAAAACAATTGCATTAGCCCCATTGATCTATGGATCAAACAAACTTTTCATAGAATTAAGAAACTTTGACTCTTATTCAAGTGTGATAAATATTTCCCCACAGTTGTGGTCCAAGGCTTGAATATAGTTCCAAATTATACTTACCTCTGGTTTCATGTTTCACTATTTTTCTTAGCAACCCAACACAAAGCTAAAACCCAAGGTAATGATAAGTTTATTTGATGCTTATTTTTGTTGTGTGATTTTACTTAACATACTTTATTTTCTTTAGATTAAAGTCAGATAGGATGAATAAGCTTTTTAGCATAAGCATTAGATTATTTTAGATGATTTGTTTGCATTCAATGAAATTTTCCTTTTAGCATAGTTTTAAATTTTGTTTATGTGAATTTCATTTTGTAGATGTGATGTTATTCACATGATTTTAGTTTAGTTACATGTTTTTCCTTGTCATATTTCCATTTATATTAGTTACGTAGTTTTGTTAGTTAGTTGCTACTTCATTTTGATTTTTTCATCATCGAAAGGGATAGGACATCGATATGACTCTCATAAGGTTTCACACTAATTTTGTGAGCTTGTTTTAGGTGTTAGGTGGAATATTTTTTTGTTTTCATGTATGTTGACATTCACTTTAGAAATTTTGAAATCTTTTAATAACCTACAAAATTATGGCCTCAGTCATGTAGAATTTTGTAGAATTGTTTCTACAAATTAGCTAGCTCTGATACCATGCAGAACTTTTTCTACAAATCAGCTAGCTCTGATACCATGTAGAAATTTCCCACCTGTAGATCACCTGGTAATGCAACGTACTAAAGCAAAACACTTGATCTACTTCTACAAACAATTTAGCGAAAGCTTAATCAACCATGTGCTACATCAATAAGAACACATATAACTGATAAGAAGGAATCAATCACATATAACAGAGAAGAATTTACCCGGGGAAAGAACCTGCCTGAAATCCCATCTCTGTATAATCATATAAGTGGAAATATAGTCTGGATTACACAAAGCCTTAGCTCGGAAGCTATCCAGCTCTCAGTACAATCCCTCTACTGCTCATAGACAGTCAAAGGCTTCTCACAAACCTTCTCCTCTGCCCTCCAAGCCTCCTATTTCCTTGTGTATTTTTCCTTAGGGTCCAGTGCTGCCATCTGTGTGAATTGGCCTCTTCACACACTCACTAACCTCTAATCTAGCTACACAAACCTGAAGGAGATAAATCCTCATCATGGATGAGCTTCCTTTATAGGAAAAATATTCATCCAACTGACAGTACATTGTCCCTTCTCTGATCTCAACTAGGCCTCTAACAAAACTGACATGCATCAATTATCCATGCATGAATACTCAGTTATCTAAAAATACCAGTTGTCACATGCATGCAAGCATCAACAAACTGAATCTCATTAATTTAACAAATTTTTAAATTAATCTAACTGGACTTGACTAAGTTAAACTAAGTCAATTGATCCTCTCGATATAGAACTCATACTTAATTCCTCAATTAGTGGAGCAAATCAAGGACACATTCCCCAATCAGTGGAGAAATTATTGCATGTTCTCACAAAGACTTGAAGTTTGATTTTCCTTAAGTAATTAACTCATAGAGAATTAATTAATTAATATTCAAACTGCTGGTAAGACCAAATTCAAATTTTACTTCCTATTTTAGGCCAGGGACTGTTTAAAAATAGGAATCCAACTTGAACTGCTAAAAATAGAACTTCTATTTTAGCATTTCCATTTTTCATTCCCTGTTACCCAATCTAGCACTGATGCCCAAACTGCTATTTTTAGCAGTGTTATTTTTAGTAATTTCTTGTTGCCAATTTTCACTACTCCCTCTCAACAAGAAAGGCTTCCTCTCGAACTCGATCCTGTACCTCTGGAATGTTCTGCATGCAACACATCTACCAAGTGTGGTTGCTCCAGCAACTCTCGGAACAAAAAAAACTCCCAACTGACCACTCTATTGGGCTAGAAACATACTTTGATGATGAAGCTCTACCTATTACTGACAAGTGCTCCCTCTCTGACCTCTGTGCTACTGCAACATCTCCATGCATCTCGCACCATTCACCCTTCTCTGTACTACCCTGCACAGTGCAACATACTTGTGCCTCTTGCTTTGTTGCAGCCTACACGCTCTGCGTTGTCCTGGGATTCCCTACATTGTAGCTCTCTCTATCGCTCCATCCGCATCTATCTCTACCCAATTAGTTAGTTCCTGCTACTCCACATCGGGGATCCCATAGCAAGGTCTCATCCAAGAGGTTGGGTACCTCAAGGATCCTGCCCCTCCTCCTTGGGACGATCACTCTATATTGCCCCACCTCCTACCTAGAGGTATGGCTGCATGTGATCCCTCTACCCACCTGGCTTGAAGTTTCCCCCTACTGGAGGTCTCTGCATGAGTAGATGTCTTTACTCAGTCTCCTCTCAACTTCTCCTGTTGTGGCTACTCCGGAACCTCCTAAAGCTGTTGCACCAATCATGGCTCCTCCACAATCATCTGAGACTTCTTCTGGCACTGCATGTTGAGAGGTAATTTACTCTCCCTCTCAACCACCAAGTATCTAACCTTTGCCTTGCAAGGCTTTGCATGCATCTTGTACCTCAAGTGCATACAGGTTCTTGTCTAGCACACCAATCTATTTCCACTTTCCTGTCGTCACGAAATTTTCTGGAAAAAGAGCTGATTTTAAATCAGTGATATCTCCCTCATACGAACTCCATTTCAACGGATTTGTTTTTTGAATTTGGGTATTTTTCCACAAGGAATCCAAATCTACTATTTATTTCTGGAAATTTTTTGCAGAAATTTTCATATCTGCTCTGCAAACTCTTGGCCAAAAACTCAAAACTTTGAGATCTCCTCTTCTTGTATATTGTTCTTCCTTGATCACCTGTGTTTTGATACCATGTAGAATTTTGTAGAATTTTTCTACACATCAGCTAGCTTTGATACCATGTAGAATTTTTTCTATAAATCAGCTAGCTCTGATACCATGTAGAACTTTTTATACAAATTAGCTAGCTCTGATACCATGTAGAAATTTTTCACTTGTATATCACCTAGTAATGCAATGTACTAAAGCAAAACACTTGATCTACTTCTACAAACAATTTAGCGAAGCTTAATCAACCATGAGCAACATCAATAAGAACACATATAACTGATAAGAAGGAATCAATCACACATAACACAAAGAATCTACCCGGAGAAAGCACCTGCCTAAAACCCCATCTCTGTATTATCATACAAGTGGAAATATAGTCCAGATTACACAAAGCCTTAGCTTGGAAGCTATCCAACTCTTAGTACAATCCCTCTACTACTCATAGACAATCAAAGGCTTCTCACAAGACTTCTCCTCTACCCTCCAAGCCTCATATTTCCTTGTGCAATTTTCCTTGGGGTCCAGTGCTACCACCTGTGTGAATTGGCCTCCTCACACACTCACTAACCTCTGATCTAACTGCACAAACCTGAAGGAGATAAATCCTCATCATGGATGAGCTTCCTTTATGGGAAAAATATTCATCCAACTGATAGTACATTGTCCCTTCTCTGATCTCAACTAGGTCTCTAACAGAATTGACATGCATCAGTTATCCATGAGTGAAGAATACTCAGTTATCTGAAAATACCAGCTGTCACATGCATGCAAGCATCAACAAACTGAATCTCATTAATTTAACAACTTGTTAAATTAATCTAACTAGACTTGACTAAGTTAAACTAAGCCAACCGATCCTCTCAATATAGAACTCATCCTTAATTCCTCAATCAGTGGAGCAAATCAAGGACACATTCCCCAATCAGTGGAGAAATTATTACATGTCCTCACAAAGGCTTCAAGTTTGATTTTCCTTAGCTAATTAACTCGTGGAGAATTAATTAAATAATGTTCAAACTGCTGGTAAGACCAAATTCGAATTTTACTTCCTATTTTAGACCAGGGACTGTCTAAAAATAGGAATCCAACTTGAACTGCTAAAAATAGAAATTCTATTTTTAACACTTCCATTTTTCATTCCTTTTTGCCCAATCTAGCACTGATGCCCAAACTGCTATTTTTATTAGTGCTATTTTTAGCAATTTCTTGTTGCCAATTTTCAACAAGCCATGCATGGTTGCACCTTACCTAGCCACAAAAAATTATGTCTTTGTCATCTTGAAACCTTGTTTTTTGTTACCATGACCAAAAGGGTGAGTACCACGAAGATTTTTTTTACATAAGATTGTATGCATTATTTCATGATGATATATATTAATGACTATCCATTCTTGGTTTGAGGAGACTAGTTAAAATCTGAAGTTGTCATGACCTAACTACATATATGTTTATGTTTGCCACCATCAAAACTTTGGTATTATATTTGGAGAATGGTTCATGACACAAATCATGTTATAAAAGGTTGAAATGTTTACTATTTCTTTAAATGGGCTATGTTTAAATCTGTCAAATTCATTATTTCAAACTCCATTATATGGCTCAGAATTTAGTATATCCATACAAATTGCATTGTCAAACTTGCATTGGGCACTATGGTTATAATTGCTATGCAGACATTTGATATGGTTATACTTTATAATCCTTATCGTGGCTTTTGATGTGGTTATATGATGTTGATTGTTATGGAAGACATTTGGAAATTGAATTTGGTAATATGGTTAAATCATGAATATGTATATCAGTCTTTCATTTTGGCCCTTCCACCTTATTCCTACATAGGTGAGAGACTATAAACTCCTTTAGTGTTAATATTAATGTGATATTGGAAGCCTATTGGGTGCATATATTGGAACATCCACGTCGACAGCCTACTTGTCATATGATTATGAGGTATCATGTGGCACGATCCACATGTTGGCAAACATGGTAATGTTGTGTTGTTTCCACTGATTTGATACTTTCTCTTCATCTTAGATGCATGAATTTAGTTAAACCATTATACTTGTGCCAGCTTTGCACCATCTATAGCCTTAAATTAATCCCCAAGGAACCTAAAACTCTATCTAGTGATTTTTATGTGTAATTCTTGTGTTTGATCTACGGTGAAAATGAACCTCGGTCTAAATCGACGGTTTTTAATGGTGAGGGAGTTTACTCCCTTATTTTTTAACCTTTTGGATTTGAATGCTCGAGTTCATTTGGTATTTTTATCACCTGGCCTACCACCATGACTATTGAGAAACAATGAGATTGAATTGGAGTCTGTGAGCTATTTAGTGGGATAATTGCATATTTCATCACTTTCTAAGTCAGATTACAAGTAAGTTATTGATGGTTAATTACACATTCCAGTACATTTTTCACTGGCTAACTAATCTTTGTGTGTTTTATAGAAAATTTGATTTTATCTTAATCTTTTCTCTTGTTTACCCTATGACCATTCCTTCTCCTCCCTTATCAAATTATTTCTCTACAATTCGAAGCCACACCACAAATAGGGTTTTAATTGAAGTTTCAGTCATTGTTTAATTATAAAGGTGAAAGTTTTAAAGAGCCTTTTTCTCCATCTCAGTTTTAAAAAATAAAAAATAAAAATCCCATGCAACAAAACCCTTATTTTGATTTTTCTATGTATGTATTCCTTGTAATTATATCCTATTTCCTCTAGCATTTGCGCTCTGAGAAAATAAAAAAGGGGGGAAAGGCCCGCTACAAATGTCAAGCATCCCCACATGCATAGTATTTTTTTTACCTCCAATAATTCCCCATGGGAAAATTTGTGTTTCATGTTATCATTGCTCAATATCCCATCCTCTATTCCATTGTCCCATTCTTTCAATTACCATAATCCCTCATCGTAAATCGTGTAATTCCAAAAACCCTAGTCGAAAACCTTATTCCAAAAAAATAAAAAATAAAAGGGGAAAACAAATGCTCTGTTTGAAGACAGTATTAACAAATGAATTATGGCATTGGCACTATGCAATTAAATTCTCTAAAAAATATGAAGAAAATGTTTGTCAAAACTATAGCATAATTTTGTGTTCGAATTTTCCCTGTTAATAAAAAATAAAAATGGGAAAAATTAAAAGGTTGAATGAATAAGTGGTATAGTGTGGCTTTTCATTAAATATTTGTGGCACACATGTCCCTGCACAACATTTCCTCTGTGCCTCTTCCATAATCCACACCCTTCAGCGAATTTTCACTCGGCCACATGAGAATTAGTTATCCTTTGTTGATGCATCTGTATTGTAGTAATTTAAAATAGAATTGAGTTTATGTATTAAATTAGCCTATTTTTGTTGGTTGTTATTAATTTATGGTTAATTACAAACATGAATTCAGGTTCCCGAGCGCAAAGTAAAGGTTGAGGCAGTAGAAATAGGCCCCCTCACAAGTGGGATACAAGGAGGAATAAGTAAGTTCTATTTTTTGTGCATTTCAATGTTGATTCTGATGAATTTAACAATTGGCCACCACGGGTCACTTGTATCTTGGATCCCCTAATGTTTCTTTCTTCCCTCCTATGCACCAGAATTGTGCCACTCCTTCTCTTAGGCCACACCTAAATATACATGATATTCTTGGACCACATCCAGATAATAACACTTGGGATGATAATGATGGCTAGAACCTTATTCTAGATCCACCCAATACTGGTAATAAATGTTGGGGAACTAACCCCAAACGAATTCATCATGCTTTTATTCATTCCCGCTCTCCTGCTACTCGTGCGTCTTCATCCACCTCTAGAGAAATAAATCATGATTTGAATTCCAAAGGTGTCATTTCCCCTATTGCAAATGTGGATTTTCACCTTAGTAATGCCCAAGTTGTAAAATTTGTTGATATTTTAGTTGCCAAATCCACTAATATTGAGCCATTATTTACAAATACTATAAATTTGAATCTGTAAAAGACTTCCCACTGATTTTTACCCCCTCAACCAGTGATTATCTCCATTATTTCTGCCTCCAAAGAAACGGGTGAAGAAAGCTACATGGAGATCAATAAATCTACTTTTTTCAATGGAGAAATTCTTGGTAGAAAACAAGAGCAATACAATGGCATTTGCTTAATAATAAATTTTGATGTCTAGTTTAAGGAATTTTTGAACAACATTGATATTTTACTATAACTTATATTTCAAGTGTATAGTTTGATGGCAACATGAGTTTTTGTTTTGGTGGTTGGATTCATAGACATGCATATTTTGAACGAGGGTATATATATATATATAATATATATATATATTATATATTATATATATATATATATATATTTTTGTGTGTGTGTTTTGAGGATGTCAATTCCAATAATTGTAGTTTTATGCAATGTAAGCATATATGATATTTATATGGAAATTATCTTGAATATTAATTTGGGATAGCAATGGTGATGTGGAAATTTTTTATGACATGGATGTGGTTCCTCCCCCCTTTTGAGTCATTATGCACTCCTAGTTTTTAGAAGCCTATTTTAATTTGTCTTTCCTTTGAGTTAACAAAGATTATGATTAGTTATGAAAACTAAAAGTTTTTATTAAAAGAAAGGCAAACAACTATATAAATGTTATGAGGACAACTTGAATACAAATATTGGCTCATACAAGGAAAGACAGGATCCCTCAATTGCTACACAAGTTGGTATGACATAAATTTTATTCTTCATTTGGGTATTTGATTTTGTGTTTAGATATTTTCATCTTACAAACTCTGGTCAACAAAGCTTATTTTAAATAGCAACATTGACAAAGGCCAAACCAACTTTCTTCTTGTGAGCGGCATCTTTAATTTTAGTCACTAATGATTAAATTTGTTGCACTTTTGGCAATATTGATATATTGACTCATTTTACAATAGCATACTGATGCAGGAGCATCAAGGGCGTTTTTTTATTTTGTAAATATGTTAAAAGGGGGTGTGATAATTTTTAATATTTTATTAATTAATTTGAATAAAATAGGAGAAGGTGAGGATTTTTGTAAATATCTTTTTATTTAATAACAGGATATGAGAGAATTTAATTAGTTGAAGGATTTTAGGGATAAAGATCTATCCTTTAGGGATGTTGAGAGATTTAGGGGTTTGTTGAGAAATTGAAGGGATTGAGCATTTGATTAGTTCATTTTTAAATTGTATAAATTCATCAAGCCTCAAAGGCATGAAGGAGGGGTGAGTGAGTGTGAGAAGTGAGCAAGGGTTCTCCTTGGAAGCCTTCGGGCAGTTTGCAAAAGGGCCATAGATTTGCATATCTGGCCATGAATAGAAAGCTCTTTGTGAATGTTTGTTTTTATATACATATGAGTATGCTGAATTCGATTCTGTATGAACATGTTTGCGTTTAATAAATTTTGAGATATGGCTCTGCACATGGTTGTAGAAATCGATATTATATAACATTGAAATTACAGTGGTTAGTTGGAATAATAAATCCGTGTGAATTAATGTGTGTTGAGACTCTACACATGAACTGAAGAATCGATGTTATTAATTGCCAGAGGAAAACTGGGTGTGTTGAGTAAATTGATTGCTTTTCTGTTTTGATTAGTAGTAAGGGCGCACGGTAGTCATAAAGCTGTATGAAATTACATTGCAAGACAATACATAATTAGATATACATCGGGTGAAGTATGATCTAATCGAAGTAAACCGAGACAGAGTTCTGTTTTAATATTAACGCAGAGGTCTGTTTTACCCATGTCAATTGAAACAGGTTTTTTTTATCAGACGTTCTACAAAGAAATGAAGGATCTACTGTGAGGCGGTGTTGAAGAAATTATATTATAGAGTACCTGGAGTGAATTTTGAATGTGGATGCGTTGAATGCTAAAGTCCACGTGTAGCCTAGAGACGTATTGAAATGGGAGA
Organism: Pinus taeda; assembly: GCA_000404065.3. Classification (NCBI taxonomy): domain Eukaryota; kingdom Viridiplantae; phylum Streptophyta; class Pinopsida; order Pinales; family Pinaceae; genus Pinus; species Pinus taeda. The sequence continues at coordinate 56,417 of APFE030373265.1, forward strand.
TCGATTGAAGGAATAAGCATTTGCGCCATTGGCTCTCCTACTTTATTTGTCTCTGTTCTGCATCAGAAGCAGAGGAAACGTTTTTCTCCGAGAAGAAATCGTGGTATTTGGCAGCACATTATATCTGCAAAGACAGTGATTGATATAAGGTTTGGACGCAAATGAATGATCTGTAAAGAGTGTGTGTTGTAGTTGACTTGGAGGAAACGCAGAGACATTCAGATGCAAACTTATGCCATGATGACAGCGTTTCAATAAATAGGTATGTTTTATGACAATGGTCTTTTGAAACAGATAAATCTCATGAGTCGAATAGTTCGATTGTTGAAGAATCTGAAGGGCGCAGTCTAGAATGAGTAAGATATAAGCTATAAGCATGAAAATGATTGCCCGACACAGTCTTAATATATGGGCGCCTTTGGTTATGGAGGTTGTTTAAAAATCCGTGTTGTAAAACCATATATGCAGGTTGCTGAAATGAAAAACTTCGAGCTGTTTTGTTAATAAACATTTCGAGCTGTTTGTTGTTTGAAATTTAGTTAGTAGGCAAACATATGAGGAGTAAGCATCGAAGTTTCAAAGGTAAGGGTGCACTCTTTAATTGAATCCAGCCAATATATTTTTGAGATTGTTTATGGGAATGTCCGAAGAGTTTCAAGATTTGAATTTGGGATGAAAGTTTTTATGTGAGATTGAATGGTAGCAGAGCCGCATCCTTTTATTGAGTTTTGATGACATTGTTAAAAGCAGAGTTTGAGCTGGAGGATGGACAACGCTTAATAACACAAGCATGTTTAAACCGAAAGGAATTTGAACAGCGCTGGTATAATAAGTTGTGACTGAGGTTTATATTGGGTTCAAAAGTGGAACTTTGTTATAATGCAAATTGGTTTTTATTCAAATATTGAACTCACACTATTATTGGATCCTATATACTCATGTTGTTGAATTGAAACAAATAATGGAAGTGATGGGTGAGTAGTATGGGATTTATGTTGGAAGGATTCCGCAATTAAATGGTATTGTATGAATTTGCCAACTGCTGAGGTTTTGACTTGGGTATATAATGATGAATTCTTTGGATAAGAACAGAGTTGAAGTTATTGGGTATTGCAAGCTTTAGGCTTGCGTCATTTTTGGTATCAGAGTCAGAATGCTCTATTGAAATATTTATTTTCTGAATGAGAACTGAAATGTCTTTTTGACTGTATGATGAATGATGAAAGGAAGATCAGATTTTTAAATCTGATATGCAGCATACATAATTGCAAGTGAACAGGATTACAGTGAAGGAAATTACAGAGGCGAATGAAGGATGAGATCAGGCAGGTGAGATGATTTTCTGATTTGAAATTTATGATTGAGGTTTATGGTTGCAGAGAAGACGATGGCATTGAACCTGGCATTCAGCTAAAGGCTGAATAAGGAGGACAATTGCAGTGTCCTAAAGAAGAAGGCGAGTTGAAGAGATAGCCCAGAAAGAGAGCAGAGGAGAGTGCTCAAAGAGGTTCCAGAGGCAGTGCACCAGTACTTACCAAAAGACGAGTGAGGAGGGCTTGGTGAGGTAAGTGGTAGCAGAAGAGATTGTTGTCGTAGAGGCTAGTACAACTCATAGTGAGTGAACAACTCATGGACAAAGTGATCATGGAGGATCAAAGAAGAGGTTCAGAGGAATGCCACAACGATGAGATGACTGCAGAAGTCAGAGAAAGAGAGATTGCAGTAATGAAAGTGCAATTGCAAGTACTAGAGGAATGGCTGCAAGAGCAGGAAAACCAGAATAGAGGATGGATCTTTCCACTTAAGGGAAAGAAAGTGAAGTGGCAAAAGCTACAACAGAAAAGAGATCGACAGATAAACATGCAGTTAATGGAAGAGCTGAAGAAGCTCGAGAAGATGATGGATGTACAGTTGAAGTGTACACAACTCAGAGCAGTTGAGTTGGAAGAGGAGGTTTCAATTGATCAAATAGAGGAGGATATCATTGACGATTTCTTGAATTATTGGGCAGATCCAGATCAGCTGGATAATGTGAACTCTTGTGTTTTTATAGCTAACAGTTGTGATGTGATTATAGGTTTTGTTGAAGAGGAAGTTCATGTGAATGAAGAAGATGATCAGATGGAAGAGCTGGTATATGAACCGATGATTAAAGTTGTTGAGACTTGTAGTTTTCAAACTGACAAGTTGTGTATGAATGTAGGGACTGTAAGTGATGGTGATGTTATGCTTCAGCAATGTCACAGAGAAATTGCATTGCTAGAATATTTGTTGGAAAATTCGGAGTATGACAGGGAGATGGCAGAAGAAAGAGTTCAGTACAGTGAACGAGTGCAGAAAGATATCATGGAAGCAGATGATGTGGGAGAAAGACTAGTTGACAGCCTTGAGAATTCTTCAGAGGATTCTTTGGGCAAAGAGAATCAGCATACTGATGTGCTGATAGTGGAGGAGACTTCAAAACAGCATACTGAAGTGTTGGCAAAGGAGGATAAGGCACTGATGCCTTCTGATTTTTATTCTAACAAGTGTTTTGTGAATGCAGGTATTGTTGCAGAACATTTGACTCAATTGAGCAGTCAAATGAAGGAAGAAGAAGTTTTCTGTTCCAGAAGACAAGAGGGCATGGATGATCGGGTGGCAGTCAGAACAGAAACAAGCATAGAAGCAAGAATTCAGCAAGTGACAGTACAGATAGAGAAAATAAAAATTGAGCAAGCTGTCTTAGCTCAACAGACAGCTAGAAATCAACAGCTGGGAGATTTATTGGATCGAGAGACTGAAAGTATTAGAAGACTGATGACGAAAGAATCCCGGAAGAGACCAGCAGCAAGAAAGAAAAGGAAAGACAGCGAAAGATTGCAAGAGCAGAGCAAGTGGAGCACTACAGCACAAAATATGGAAGCCTGGATAACAACAGCAGTAAAGCAATTAACAAGCAAAGGAAGATTACAAAATAAAATTTGGGATCTAGGAGGAAATATCCAGACTGATGACCAGGTGGTCATGAATTTTCTTACATGGGGAGTCTGATGCAGGAGCATCAAGGGCGTTTTTTATTTTGTAAATATGTTAAAAGGGGGTGTGATAATTTTTAATATTTTATTAATTAATTTGAATAAAATAGGAGAAGGTGAGGATTTTTGTAAATATCTTTTTATTTAATAACAGGATATGAGAGAATTTAATTAGTTGAAGGATTTTAGGGATAAAGATCTATCCTTTAGGGATGTTGAGAGATTTAGGGGTTTGTTGAGAAATTGAAGGGATTGAGCATTTGATTAGTTCATTTTTAAATTGTATAAATTCATCAAGCCTCAAAGGCATGAAGGAGGGGTGAGTGAGTGTGAGAAGTGAGCAAGGGTTCTCCTTGGAAGCCTTCGGGCAGTTTGCAAAAGGGCCATAGATTTGCATATCTGGCCATGAATAGAAAGCTCTTTGTGAATGTTTGTTTTTATATACATATGAGTATGCTGAATTCGATTCTGTATGAACATGTTTGCGTTTAATAAATTTTGAGATATGGCTCTGCACATGGTTGTAGAAATCGATATTATATAACATTGAAATTACAGTGGTTAGTTGGAATAATAAATCCGTGTGAATTAATGTGTGTTGAGACTCTACACATGAACTGAAGAATCGATGTTATTAATTGCCAGAGGAAAACTGGGTGTGTTGAGTAAATCGATTGCTTTTCTGTTTTTATTAGTAGTAAGGGCGCACGGTAGTCATAAAGCTGTATGAAATTACATTGCAAGACAATACAGAATTAAATATACATCGGGTGAAGTATGATCTAATCGAAGTAAACCGAGACAGAGTTCTGTTTTAATATTAACGCAGAGGTCTGTTTTACCCATGTCAATTGAAACAGGTTTTTTTTACCGGACGTTCTACAAAGAAATGAAGGATCTACTGTGTTAAGAAATTTACCCAAGAACATAAATTAATTACCGAGAGGAATAAATATAAAATTAACCAGCAATAACCATAAACACATAAATACACATGTTTATCCTGGAAAACCCCAAATCTGGGGAAAAACCCAATCATAATTAAATTTCATTATCCTTGGCCAAAACCCTGGCCAATCCGGCCAGGTGAGCCTTCACCGCTCACCTCCAGGCCTTGCATTACAATGAAGTCCTTCCAGCCTTTTATAGGCTCCATTACATATAATACCACGGGCAGAATACCATGGGTGCACAATACCATGTGCCCCAAAAACCATCACTGTTTAACCTGGTCAACTTTGACTCTATCCCGAGTCAAGTTTACCTAAC
>APFE030373274.1:7448-20739 GCA_000404065.3 Pinus taeda
TTAGAAAGATCTATCCGAGAAATACCACTTTGGGAAGGGCAACATCGGTCCATGGACCCATGTTGCCCCCAGATTTCCCAAAAAACGTCGTTTAGGGCCTCAAAACGCCTCCGGAAGTTCAGGACCCGAAAAACTGCTAAAAATAGTAAGTTGTGCTACAATTAAGGAAACTGAAAATGCTGAAAGAGACAATTGTGGGGGTCCAAATGGGATAGGTGGGTGGCCACCAACATCCACCTGGATCAATAACAAGGCTAACATTGCTTCATCAAAAGGTAAAGTATTTGTATAGAATGTTTATGGCGATCCATTTACACAGATGGTTGAGCGATCTTGTGGATTGTTGATAGTAATGGTCATTCATATAGAGGTTTCAAATTACTCTTTTAGTTCAGTCCTTGTTAATTTGAAATCGTTCAGTGTGGAATCTATATCTGCCACTGCATCAAAAGTAAATTATTGGTCACCAACCATTGTAACAGTCTCAACAATTTGAGTCACCTCATTTTCTTCTTCTTTCATGGGTTTCATCTAGATTATAACTTTAATCCCAATGTCAGTCACATTCCTATCTAGTAGCGCTGACATTGTTGACTTTGATTGGTGTAAGTTTTTTCCACTTCCCATATGGCCATAAACAAATATTAAAACCAACTTGATCATCACCTTTAACATTCTCTCTAATTCACCTGCATACATTACATCCATGCGAAGACCCAACAATTCTTCTCCTCCACCACTAACCTCCTTTCACCATGTGTTATACAAGAATAATTGATTGGATGATAACACACCATAGACCAACATGATTTTCCCATGGAAATTCACATAGTTGAAACTCTAATCACCCATAAGTAGAAATACTCGTATTGGAATGAATTTTTAGTCGGTAGAATGAGGATTGATGGGGAATGCCCACAACACAACACAAATAAATCCAAATATCAATATATTCCACCAAGGACCCCACATAGGTCTATGGCCCATTCGAATTATTGAAACCTTCCATGCAATTCTTTACCAAAGGCATGCAAAACATCTTGAATATGTCTTTCTAACAAATTTTATAAACGCAAATCAATGATTGTTAACACGCTTGCTTTCTGTTATGAAACCAGCTCACAAAAAGATAGAAAAGATAGATCAATGACTTAAAAATCATCCTCTTCGAGGGTGCAACCTCCTTTACATTACACAAATGAACAATTCTTGGATGATACAAATAACAAGACCTCCTTTCTATATATAGGAGTCTAAGGGGTCTCGATACAATCAGAGCCTACATAACAATAATATTGTAGGGGCACAACAATAACAATAGTGGGCATTTATGGGGCATAACAACAACAACATGGGGACTATATGGGCACAATAATACAATAAGGGGGTTGCACTAATAACAATAAGGGGTTACACTAGTAGTATAGGGACCTAACATGCCCCTCACCTTCAAAAAGTGTTGTCCTCAATGCTTGAGTAGTTATGGATGCTTCTGTATAGAATTCACGTCCTCCTATGTGGAATCTTTAGCGGGTAAGTTCTTCCACTTGATAAGATACTCTGAAATTTATTGATTTCGTAGCTGTTGGGTTCTTATTTTTGTGACTGCTTCAGGTTCAAATATGATTTTTCCTTACTCGTCAAGTTCCAAAAATATTGTTTGAATTGGGACCTTGTCACCTATAACCTTCTATAAGCATGAAACATGGAAAACTGGTGGCACTCGGGAAGATGCAGGAAGCTCCAAGTTGTATGCCATAGTACCAATCTTTTGCAACACTTTATAAGGACCATAGTACTTTGGTGATAATTTATTATCCTTCTTAGCTTGCTTGAGGGGCATTTGTTGTATGGTTTTGGTCGTAAAAATACCCAGTTGCCTATGTCAAAACTTCTTTCGCTGCGATGTTGATCTGCCTGTTGTTTCATTCGATTTTGCACGAAAGTGAGGTTATCCTTTTTGTTCTTGATATGTCCTTCTATATTGAGAGTTTGAGGAGTGGTAATTCCTGCCCATGCATTACAAGATATGGTCAGATTCATTTCTTCTTTCTCAGGGGTTGGTTCCTAGTGTATGTCCTCTACTTTTGACATTTCTTGATCCTTTTCTTCCTCCTCTTCACAATCAATGTAAATAATTTCTTCTCAACACACTTATGACCTTTAGTGTATTTGCTATCAAAACTGTAACAAAGGTCATTTTCTCCCTTTTCTTCCAATTGTTGTGGTGTCAACCTTGTAGGTTGTGGAAGGCTAGGAGCAGCAACACTTCCATCTTATAATTGTGAGTGGTAGGATTTCTTGTTGCCATAATTTTGCTTTCAATTTTTCTTGCCAACCTAAATGCCTTCTCCAATGAATCAGGTTACCAAAGACGAACCTCATGTTGAATGTTATCCTTTAAATTCCTTATGAAGACATCAATCCTCTACTTCTCTGGAATATCATTTACCCTTATATTCAATTTTTGGAAGTCCTCAATGTACTCTACCATTAAACCCTTTTGTTTGAGATTTATCAATTGGCTAAAGAAGGTGTTTCTCTTTGTATCCTCATAATGTGCTATCATTTCCTTTGTGAAAATTGACCAGGTGACAAGTGGTTTATGAGAACAAAGCCCTTTATACCATAAAATTTGATTCAGTTCTAAATATAAAGATGCAATACGTACCTTTTGTAACAGTTGCACATCATCTAGATCAAAATATTTCTCCATCTGTAGTATCCATGTTATGGTATCCTTGCCATCAAAATTCCTCATATATATCTTTGGAATATGGTGGGTCTTCAATCCAATGTTATATTATATGAAGTCATGATTAACATTTATATTTTTCTCACCACGAGTTTCCTCTGCTACCTTTTCATCATTAGGAGGCCTTTCTTGTAGCAGTGTTGTCCCACCTTCCTTCAAACCTTCCATGTCTTTCTTCAAATCTTCCATGCCTTTCTTCAAATCTTTTTCCCTACCATTGATATTAGCTTCCATGGCACATATAAAACTATTTATCTTAGCTTCGATCGCATTATTCAAATCATCCATCCAATTTTGCTTACTAGGTGTTTCTATTTTCTTGATTCGAGTCATTCCTTTTCTTGCATTTAGAATCTTGATCTTGAATCTATTGTATCTGTGAAATTTCGGATCTCCAAGGTCTAAAATTATGACTTGCAGTATCCCTCTACATCCTCTTTCTAATGCTACCAGTCTGATCGACATTGGATTTTCCAAGAAAGAGTTATGCCCAATCTCCCAATATGAATTGATTATATACTTTATTTCAGTAAAGTAAACTTGTACGAAGTGCCACGTGTCACTTTTTCGACCTTCATACCTAAAAATAATACAAAGAAAAGTACAGTCTGTTGTACTTCTTTAACTTCTTATGAAATTTCATATGATGCTCAAAGAAAATGTTATGATGATTTTCCCAAGGTCACCTGTTTGGGATGTAATTTAGCAGCCTGCAGAAACCCTAAATGTCTTGGACTGTATCTCCGAAAATATAGCGAAACAAGATCTGAAATTCGGGCCCAACTTCACCAATATTTCAACTCAAATGGGTTTTAATTTCAGTGTTTGAACCTTCGTAGAAAAGAAATTATAGCGAAAATGCCATGATGACCTGTTTGAGATGGAATTCTAGAGCTTGCAAAAACCCTAACTTCCTTAGATCATATCTCCAAAAATTTAGCGAGAAAATATCTGAAATTTTGACCCAAGGTTTAGAATGATTTCGGCTCAAATGGGTTTTTTTTTAGCTTCTTAAGCTTCGTATAGAAAAATTTATAGCGACAATTCCATGATGACCTATTAGGAGCAGCAAAACCCTAAAATCCAAAGCTCTGATATCAAATTTTATGAAACCATCTCACAAAAAGATAGAAAAGATAGATCAATGACTTAAAAATCAGCCTCTTTAAGGTGGAACCTCCTTTACATTACACAAATGAACAATCCTTGGAATAAAAATGACAAGGCCTCCTTTCTATATAAAGGAGTCTAAGGGGCCCCAATACAATCAAAGCCTACATAACAATAATATTATAGGGGCAAAACAATAACAATAGTGGGCTTCTATGGGGCATAATAATAACAACATGGGGACTATATGGGCACAATAATACAATAAGGGGGTTACACTAATAACACTAAGGGGTTACACTAGTAGCATATGGACCTAACACTTTGTCAACTCTTAAAACCATTTTTCATATCCTTGCATTGTAACCTTCCATAAAGTAGAATATGTAGATATATTTCCACTACCTATGTTGAGGGAAAATCTCGAGAATAATTTAGAAATATACCTTTGGATGTATTACAAAATATCATACACTTTCACAAACCAAACTAAACTTTATGTTCAACATCTATAAATGAATTACTCATGGCAGAACCTCTTCATGACTTCATCATTATCCTTTTCTCTTGGCTTTGACATCAATGACAACACTTCAACAATCCCCCCATTTCTCCCCCTTTTTGTAGTCTCTCACCATTTGACATCGATGGAAAATGGGGTGCCTCCCTTCTTTTCTTCTTCTCCATATGACCTTTCAACTACTCCCCCTATTTGTATTATCTCCTATGTGGCATTGAACTGCTTTGTAGCCTTGATTGTATTTTTACATTAAAGAAGGGCATGTTTCTTGGTGCATATAGTAAAGTACAATGATATTGTAGTGTTGTGATTTTACAACAAAAACATTCAATGCATTTTTTTTATTATCTAATTCTTGGGGGTCAATGTGGAAATTATCACAGGAATTGCAAATTGCCCCATTGTTTTTGCAGCACGAAGGTCAACAACATTTGTGGACTGAATCAACAAATCTCTTCTTCAATGTATTAGTCTCATCTATCATTCCACTTCTCATGTCTTTTCACTTTAATTATGGGTTGCATTATTTCACGTGGATGAATCTCCTTCTCTACTTTCCAACCATACATCTAGAATTATTCCATTATGGAAAGGTTGTATAGTAGTTATGGGATCCCTTAATTCAGATTGGATCCTGAACATATAGAGCTAATTCATGAATTATTGTCTTTGGCTCTATTGGTTTTCTTCTCCAAACTTTAGTGGAATTTTCTATGTGCCTAGTAGGAAGATTTTTTTGTTTGACTTGCTTAGGAGACCATATCATGCTACTTCTACAATCACTTGTTATGTGTCCAAGTTTGTGACATTTATAACATTATATATTGTACATGAACAATGGATCAAATGCATCATAACTTCGGTTGTAACTAATAGGTCCTTTGGTTTTATAGCTTGCAAACTAATCTTTGGAAGACTGATAAGGACTTATTTTGCTATAATCACTCTTGGTATATGTCATACAATCTCTTAACCTGTGCCCAAAATTTGTACATGAAAAATAATTTCCAAAGCATATGGTTTGGTAACTAGATGAGAAGACTTCCCTTAATGTTTTCCTGAAATTGCTTTGCCCTAGAGGAGGTTCGACCTTTGGTTGATTCTCACTGTTACCTGTATTGAGAGACGATTCTTTTAGAACATCAATATAACTTCTTGACAAGGTAGCACTTGAAATATTCTTCTGGCTTTCAATGTGATTTGGCCTTTGAATAACAATGACTTTGCTTTCAGGCTTTTCTTCAAATTTAACCTTTGGGGATTCGGGGTTGGTATCCTTTTTGCATGGAGGTTCACCTATATAACCAAGTCCCCTTTTGTCAAATGGTGATATTCGACGGTTGATAATTTAATCCAACAATTGACAACTCTTCATATTCTTGCATATCTTATCAACTTCATTTCTTAATGAGAATCTCTTCCTCAAGCTTCTCACAATCTTCTTTTTTCTTCATCAACTAGATCTTCATTACTTCTTCTAGTTGGTTTTTTAGGGAGATGGTTTCTTATTCATGTATCCTTTCTCGTTGACCAAATTCTACTTCAAGCTTGTTAAAACCCTTACATATTTCCTTAGGATTGCTTGTCAACATCTATTCTCTCTTTTTTGCTTCCTCTACTTGAATTCTTGGGAGGACAACTTCTTCCTATGTACCATCAAGGTCATGATTCTTCTCTTCAACATATTGCATATGTTTTTTAAGTTCTTTACTTTATTATCTCACTCTATTTATTTCTTTTAGAGCAGCCACAAGCTATGCTTTAAGGTCTACTTCAGCCTCCACTTCAGAGTTTCTTCATCTTCATAGTATTCCATGCTTTTGGTATTTTCAAATTTTCCTTCATCTATCACCTTTGATTCTTTATCATTTTTGTGTTCTTGTTCCACATACTCCAGTTCTAGCTTGGCTATCACAAGGACATATTCTTTTGCAGTTTTTGTAGCTTTTCCCAATTGATTTTTGGCTAAAAAACATTGACCCACTTTGACTTTTACAAAATTTGTTCTTAAGAGATCTTCCTTCCGGCTATTAGGTTGTTACTAAAGAAACACACTCTAATTCCATTTGTTGGAAATACTGGGGGGGGGCACGTGAATCAATATTTCGTTAATTAACCAATTTTTAATCATCAATATATCACAACATTAACCATACAATATTGAATGCATGAATGTAAAATATTTATATTTGAGAGAAAATATTTTCTTAATATATAAAAAGTACAATTAAGTTTATCAACACCAACTGAAACTTTTGTAAGCACCAACCTAAAGGAGACACCAATCCCTAAATTAGCAGCAACTCAATTAATTTGTGGGCACCAACCCATCGGAGACAAGAGTCCCCTAATTGAGCACCGACTCATCAAAATTCACGGGCTCTAACCCACAAGATAATCCAATCTTAAACTGAACAAAACTCATCATCATAAACAAGGCAACCATGCTTATTAAATGTACAACAGAATTTACTCATATCAACGAGTAAACTTCAAGTCAATATTCAAACCAATGCTCATCCTCTTTATTCTTCATTTCAATTTTTCCATCAAGAAAATCCAATCACAATAATAACTACAAGATCTCAACCTTGTCACAAAGTAAAATTGCCTAAAAAATAAGCTTGGCCCTATTCTATATTGCTATGGATATTCTCCTCTATCACAGATCTAAGGTACAAATATACTCTCCCAAAAATATCGGCCTTGCATAGTAATTAATATTGTTCTCCCCTTGTATGCTTATTTTTATGTGGCATAATCTTTTTGTTATTCAAAAGGTGACATGATACATTTTTATATGTGTTGTCATAGGTTACAACGGAATGAGCTTTCCCGATTTTCGGCCACACAAGCTAACAAAGTTCCTTCACTTCCGAGCTATCCACTTAAGTATTCTAGTCAAGGCTTCAATATTCCTCCCCCTTGATACTTGGTTGTCACCCTTGTGGGTTTTACCAACCACAGACCCACCCTAGAACTTCTTTCACAAACTATGCACTCAAGCCACAATCATAACTCTTCCTTGCTCAAATCTCCTCACCCATGTCAAAGTTTCTACTCTGCAGGTTTTACCAACTGTAGACCCACCCTAGAACTTCTTTCACAAACCAACCACTGAAGTCACAATCATAACTCTTCCTTGCTCAAATCTCCTCACCCATGTCAAAGTTTCTACTCTGCATTTTCTTCGACTTTCTTTTATTTTTATTTTCGTATAGTGTTCAATGTGTGTGGGGGGTTAATTGGTTGAGGCGAAGAGTCACGTCCCTTTGTGTGTTATCCAAACCAGCTTATCTATAACAGAGATGACATTGCTTCATCATGAGGTAAAGTAACTTGTACACAGTCCCCATGGTGATCAATTTATAGATATGGTTAAGTGATATGGTGGATTGTTGTTAGTAAGGATTATTCATGTAGAGGTTTCAAAGTACTCGCTTATTTTAGTCACTGTTGATTTGAAATCATCCAGGGTGGAATCTATATTTGCCACTGCATCAAAAGTAAAATGTTGGTCAACAACCATTATAGTCTGGAAAGTCTAGGTCACATCATTCTCGTCTTCTTTCATGGGTCTCATTCGGATTATAACTTTAATCTAATTGTCATTCGCAATCCTGTCTGGTGGCGTCGAGGTTATTGACTTCGGTTAGCGTAAGTTTCTTTCACTTCCCGTATGGCCATAAGCAAATATTAAACTCAACTACAACGTCACCTTTGACATTTTCTCGAGTTCACCCACACATGTTACACCCATATGAAGGCCCAATAATTATTCTCCTTTTCCAATAACCTCCTTTCAACATGTTGTTATATAAGAAGAAGTGATTGGATGACAACACACCACAGGCCAAGATAATTTTTCCATGGAAATTCACATAGTTGAAACTTTGATCACCTATAAGTGAAAATACTGGTATTATAATGTTTTTTTAGTCAATTGAATGACGCTTTGTTGGCGAATGCACACAACGTAACACAAATAAATCCAAATATCAATATATTCCGGAGGCCACATGTAGGTGTGTGGCCCATTCAAACTATTAAACTCTTCCATGCAATTCTTTACCAAAGGGAAGCCAACCATCTCGAATATATCTTTCTAATAAATTTTATAAACTTAGATCAACGATTGTCAACACGCTTGCTTCATCAACATTTAAAACCCATTTTTTACATCCTTGCACTACAACCTTCTATAAAGCAGACCAGGTAGATAAATTGTCACTACCTATACTAAGGGAAAATCTAAGGAACCATTTATAAATATGCCTTTGGTTGTATTACAAAATATCCTGCACTTGCACAAACCAAACTAAGCTTTCTATTCAACATCTATAAATGAATTCCTTAAGAGAAAAACCTCTTCATGACTTCATAATTATCCTTTCCTTCTAGCTTTGATATCAATGAAAACACTTCAACAATTCCTTTCCCTGTAGATTGTGTACAAGAGAAGAAATTAAAATAACTTTTAAGCCAAATTGCTTCTTCCAAAATAGGCTTGAGTAAAATATTTATGCAATCCTAAATGTTATTGAGCGAATTTATTATCAGCATGGAGTCCCCTTATACTTGGATCTGAGTAAAACCCTTAACTAAAGGTAAAAGGAGCAGATTTTGCATGCCAAAAGTTCTGCCATATTATTAGTTCTTGTGCCAAACCCATTTTTACATGGAAAAAGTGTGAATTAGAGAGGAGAATAATGAACCCCCCTTCATTGTTCTTTATTGAGTTACAAGATGTACCATCAAAGAAGGCCCATGGCATAAAATGATTAGGATTTTTTGCGATAATTACTCTGGGGGGATGGCACCTTTATCCCAAGGGAAGTGTTCTACGATAGCTAGCGCTTTAGAACAAGAATGATCATGGATAGAAGGTTTATCCTAGAAGATGGCTTTATTCCCAACCAACCATACTCCCAAACATATGATCAATGGAAGAGCTTTGAAAGCATGACAAGATGGGTTGAACATTCAAACCCTCCACATCCCCTCCAGATCCTCCCCAGCCCATACCCTTGAATGACTTATTGTAGATATTCCATACATGTTGATAAAATGGACAAGTCATGAAGATGTGCTTTGCATTTTCTTCGCCATTTTTGTGTAAGGAACACCAGCCAAACATTATCCAAAATCATTTATTAAGGATATCCAAGTGGGAGCTTTATTTTCTAGCAACCACTACATGAAAAGTTTTTATTTTGTAGGGCACTTGGCTTTCGATAATGCCTTTCACCACCACTTGGTAATGGCATCATCTTTGACTACCATAAGAGAAATGCATCCAAGCTTTGGGGTATAAGATCCAAAGGGAGAGATGTTCCAAGCTATTTCATCATTTTTGTCTAATAACCAAATGTGTCCACTTGATATGGTATTTACATATTCATTCCATTCCTCTCTAAGGTCCCCTTCCAAACCCAATTCCTCAATTGAAAGTCATCCTTGGCTCCATATCATTGTTAGAGTTGGATTGGTAATGTGGCTGAGTTTAGAGATACCTCTATCTCACATGTGGTCGATTAAAGGGGGATTTGTGGGGGGTGGGGTAGGAGGAGATGGCCTTAACCATTGTTTAGTTAAGAATCAGGACCTATTCTCACCTAATCTCCTCTTCCTACTTTCCATGCTAATTCGTTGCTTATATTTTTGAAGGAGTTAAGGACAACCCTCGATATCACATATATGTTTTCTCGTGGCTTGTCCACCCTCCCAATCCAAGCTTCTAATGAACTCAAAGCAATGTATTTTTGAGTGCCAATGGTTGTCCATGAGCTCTAAGTTGAAATTAATATCCACCCACATTTAGTAGCAAGGGCTTTAGAGAGCAAAAATATATTCTTTAAGCCCCATACTCGTAAGGTCTTTGGCATAACTAATTTTCCCATTTAACCCAAGGAAGTACTCAATGATCCTACTTCTCGACTAGAGGAATTTGAAATAGATTCTTCTAATTTTTTTCAAGACACCTTTTCGAATGCATGTAAGGGCCATATAGTAGGTAGGGATAACTTCTAATACCAATTTAATTAGCACTAATCGACCTGCTTGAGATATCCATCAAAAGGACCAACTTTTTAGTCTTTTCTCAATCTTAGCGATGAACCAAAACCAATCCTCCTTTTTGTAACAATTTGACCTGAGATTGAGTCTGAAGTACATTAGGCCCTCTTCTAGCAGTCTAGATTCAAAAGGGAGCATTTGAATAAGTTGACAAGTCTCCCCATCATCCAAGTTTTGCATGAAAATGATGGATTTCGTGTTTCCTATTTCCATACCAATGGCTTCCCATACAAAGAAAGAATATTTGACAACAAGATCAAATATATAAGAGAACCATCACAAGACATGAGGATATCATCGATGAATAGAATATTTGTAATGGTCATAGCCCAAGCAATAAGAATGCCATGAAATTCACCTCACCTCTTTTCCTCGGCTATTAGGTGATTAAGCTGTTCTACTACCAACAAAAAAATTAGTGGGGAGAGGGTACATCCTTTACGCATACCTCTTTGTGCATGAAAGAAAGGGGAGGTCAATCCATTTATTAACACTGTGAATGAAACAATCTGAACGCAACTAATCATCCAAGCAACATAGTCTAGGTTGAGGCCCATGTGTGTCACAAGGAGACTTAGTTAAATCCAATTGACTCTGTCATAAGCTTTAGACATGTTAATTTTGACAACAAACCCTTTTAAACTCAGTGTTTTCAAACTATGTAAGTCGTCCTTAACAATGCCAATTGTTGCATGAATCTGTCTCCCCTTCAGAAAAGCAAATTATTCTTTGGAAATATATCAAGAAATGCTTGGTTTGATTCTTAAGGCAATGAATTTTTCTATTACCTTACATATGGAATTACACAGAGAGATAGGTCAAAAATTGTCTACAGAAGATGGATGGTCCACCCTGGGAATAAAGGCGATGAAAGTAATATTGAATGCTGGAAAAATATGCCTTTTCTTTCCATATTCTTTAATCACCATCAAGAAATCATTACCAATAGTGTTAAACAACTCAAGAAAAAATTCTACAGCTTAGCCATCCGGATATGGGCTTTTGTCTTTTTGAAAACTATGTAAAACAATTTCTAGTTCATCATCTTAAAAACTTTGTCCATGATGACCATGTTATCATCTCCGTTGACTGACCTGAGGAAAAGTTGAGCTATTATAATTACTTTTGCGATTAAGGCTCCAGCTAGGGCATGGAAGAGGTTTTCAAAATGAAACTTGTTGAGGGATTCTAGGCCTTCAAAATGCGTAACTTCTATGCCAATAAGGGCCTTGAAGACTCCATATGGTATTGTGCATTTTCATTCCCTTGGCATATCCCTGGAATTTTTTTATGTTATCATCCCCGCTAGCCGATCAAATGGATCAACTTTTTGATCACCTCTCTTTCTCTCATTCCTATAAGGGCACCTTTTCCATTTTTCCAAAGTCATAAGAGACTCTCTTGAATCAAGAGACATGAATCCTTCCCTGTCTTGATCAACAAAGTCCTACAGTTGTTGCTCAATCTCCCTTAGTTGATGCACCCCAACCAACTTCTTCTTTTTAACCCATTCTCCAGTTTTCAATTTCATGAACTTGAGATTACCCTCAAATTGGTCGGTTGCAGAGGAGTTGAGATGAGGATCAAAAGAATTCCAATGAGAGTTAACAAGGGATAAAATATCCTCCTCTTTTAATCAGGAGGGGTTAATACTAAAAGTGCTAGCTAGTTTTAAGGATTCCCCTCTAATTTTTAGAAAAATGGAGTGGTATGAATCGTTGTTATGCACCCAACTCACAAAATAGAAGAATGAGATAGATCAACGACTTCAAAAGTAGCCTCTTTGAGGAGGAAACCTCCTTTACATTACACAAATGAACAATTCTTTGATGATACAAATAACAAGACCTCCTTTCTATATATAGGAGTCTAAGGGGTCACAATATAATCAGAGCTGACATAACAATAATAATGTAAGGGCACAACAATAACAATAATGGGCTTCTATGGGGCATAATAATAACAATATGGGGACAACATGGGCACAACAATAACAATAAGTGGCTACAATGACAATAAAAAAATAAGGGAATACACGAGTATATTTGGGCCTAACATGCCCCTCTCCTCAAAAAGTGTTGTCCTCAACGCTTGAGTAGTTATGGATGCTTCTATATAAAATTCTCATCCTCCCATGTGGAATCTTCAGCGGGTAAGTTCTTCCACTTTATGAGATACTCTGAAATTGATCAGTTTCATAGCTATCGAGTTCTTGTTTCATTCACTGCTTCAAGTTCCAATATGATTTTTCCTTCCTCGTCAAGTTCTGGCAATATTGTTTGAACTGGGACCTTGTCACCTATAACCTTCTTTAAGCATGAAACATGGAAACTGGGTGCACTCGAGAAGATGCAGGAAGTTCCAATTTGTATGCCATAGTACCAATATTTTGCAACACCTTATACGAACCATAATACTTTGGTGATAATTTATTATCCTTCCTAGCTTGCTTGAGGGACATTTGTTTGTATGGTTGTAGGCGTAGAAATACCCAGCCACCTACATCAAAACATCTTTCACTGCGATGTTGATCTACCTGTTGTTTCATTCTATTCTGCACCAAAGTCAGGTTATCCTTTAAGATTTGGAGAAGTTTTTGTTGATGCTCAATGTGATCTTCCACTGCTTGAAGCTTATAATTTTCTCTTAAATATGATGTGATGGTGTTAGGCCCCTATACTACTAGTGTAACCCCTTATTGTTATTAGTACAACTCACTTATTATATTGATGTACCCATGTAGTGCCCATATTGTTACTATTGTGCCCCATAGAAGCCCACTATTGTTATTATTGTGCCCTCACATTATTATTGTTATGTTTGGCTCATTT
>APFE030373274.1:21859-55412 GCA_000404065.3 Pinus taeda
ATGGAGAAATATTTTGATCTATATGGTGTACCACTGTTACAAAAGGTATGTATTGCATCTTCATATTTAGAACCAGATCAATTTTTATGGTATAAAGAGCTTTGTTCTCGTAAACAACTTGTTACGTGATCAAATTTCACAGAGAAAATGATAGCACACTATGACGATACAAAGAGCAACACCTTCTTTAGAGCAACACCACAACAATTGGAAAGAGTAAAAGGGCTTTGTGACATAGTAGAAAGCAAAATTATGGAAACCAGGAAGCATACCCTTCACAACTATAAAGATGGAAGTGTTGTTTCTCCTAGTCTTCCACAACCTACAAGGGTTACACCACAACAATTGGAAGAAAAAAGAGAAAAAGGGCATTGTTACAATTGTGATAGCAAATGCACTAAAGGTCATAAGTGTGCTGAGAAGAAATTATTTTACATAGAATATGAAGAGGAGGAAGAAAAGGATCAAGAAACATCACAAGAAGAGGATACATGCCAAGACCCCACCCTAGATAAAGAAGAAATGAATTAGACCATATCTTGTAAAGCATTGGAAAGAATTACTATTCCTCAAACTCTCAAGATAGAAGGACATATCAAGAAGAAAAAGGTGCAAGAAGTGAAAGATCACATCGAGAAAGAAGAAATGAATCCAACCATATCTTGTAATTCATTGGTCGAAATTACCACTCGCTCAAACTAATAAGATAGAAGGACAATATCTAAGAGAAAAATGTTCAAGAAGTGAAAGATCACATCGAGCAAATCAAGAAATGAATCGACATATCTTGTAAAGGATTGGAAGAATTACCACTCCTCAAAGCTCTAAGAGATAGAAGGACATATCAAGAAGAAAACAGGTTCAAGCAGTGAAAGATCACATCAAGCATCAACAACAAGGTTCTCCAAATTTTAAAGGATAATGCCACTTCGGTGCAAAATCAAACGAAACTAACAGGTAGATCAACATCATAGTGGAAAAATGTTTTGATTGTAGGTGATTGGGTATTTTTACTGCTACATCTCAAGCAAGCTATTTATGAGAAGGAAATGTTGGCAATACTACATGCGCTTAAAAAATGGTGACCTTACCGAATGGGAAGACTCTTCAAGGATGAGGATGTGGAAGCATTGTTTTGTGCTATTTCTATTATCCAAACATATTGGATAAACGAAGCAGGGGATGAATGGAAGAAGGACAAAGAAGTATGGCCACTTATTCAAAAGTTGCAAAAGGTCCCAATTCAGACAATATTGCCAGAAATTGAAGAGGAAGGAAAAATCATATTGGAACTTGGAGCACTCACAGAAACAAGAACCCGACATCTACAAAATCGATCAATTTCAGAGTATCTCATCAAGTGGAAGAACTTACTCGCTGAAGATTCTACATGGGAAGAAAATAATTTTATACAGAAGCATCAAGAAATACTCAAGCGTTGAGGACAACGCTTTTTGAAGGAGAGGGGAATGTTAGGCCCCTATACTACTAGTGTAACCCCTTATTGTTATTAGTACAACCCACTTATTATATTGATGTACCCATGTAGTGCCTGTATTGTTACTATTGTGCCCCATAGAAGCCCACTATTGTTATCATTGTGCCCTTACATTATTATTGTTATGTAGGCTCTGATTATGTTATGACCCCTTAGACTCCTATATATATAAAGGAGGTCTTTTCATTTGTTATCATCGGCACAAGAATTGTTTCATTTATGTAATTGTAAAGGAGGTTTTTTCTCCCCTCGAAGAGGCTGAATTCTAAAGGCAATTGATCTATCTTTTCTATCTTTTGTGAGCTGTTTCATAACAGATGGACGGTGGATGATATCCTAAAAGTGCCATAAACAGGGTCATTTGCATGCAGTATGGAAGGAAGTGTTATACCACCATTCAGCCAGAGGCAACCATTTGACCCATTATGTATGTTTATCAGATACAAAGCAACGAAGATATCCTTCCAAACATTTGTTCACTATCTCAATTTTCCCATCAGATTGATGATGATAAGATGTCAAGCTATGAGCTAACTGAGTACCTAGACAACAAAATAATTTTGTCCAAAAATTTCTAGTGAAAATAGGATCTATGTCGCTTACAATAATCTTTGGGTTTCCATGTAGCTTTTGAATTGTTTCCATAAATGCATTAGTAATTGTATTGGCTTTAAATGGATGAGATAATGCACAAAAGTGTGAATACTTGGTAAGTCTATCAACTACCACCATGCTGACACTCTTTCCTTCGGACTTCGGTAAAACTGTGATAAAATCCATTGAAACCTCCTCCCAACATTGACTTGGAATGGATAAAGGTTGTAATAGACCTGGGGTCTTAATTGTCTCAACGTTATTTTGTTGGAAAACTAAACATTCTGCCATAAAATTTTGAATATCATATTTAAGGCCATCCAAAAAAAATTCCTTCTTAACCCTATGGTGAGTTTTTAAAAATCATGAATGCCCTCCTAAGGGACAGGTGCGCAATTCCAGAAGAATATTTTGTTTGAGTTGGGAATTCTTACAAAGGTATAAGCGATCTTTGTACCATAATGAATCATTTTTCCAGCTAAATGTATCAGATGTACTGGGATCTTGCTGCAACTTTTGAATGAGTTCCCACACTTCTTCGTCATTCCTTCATTCATCCCTTGCTTTGTTTATCCAATATGGTTGGATAATATAAATGGCACAAAGAAATGGTTCCACATCCTCATCCTTTCTTGAGAGTGCATCTGCAACAACACTTTGCTTCCCTTTTTTGTAGATGATTTCAAAGTCATAAACCATCATCTTTGTGACCCATTTTTTCTTCTCTTATGAAGATAATAATTTTTCTAAAAAGTATTTAAGATTATCACAATCCATTTTTAACTTGAAGTGTCTTCCCATTAAGTAAGGTCACAATTTCTTAAGTGCATGTAGTATTGCCAACATTTCCTTATCATAAATAGCTTTGTGTAAATACTTCCCTTTGATTGGGCGACTTTTAAAAGCAATGGGTCTTTCTTCTTGCATTAAAAAAACACCAATTGCATTCCCTGAGGCATGACATCCATAATAAAGGCTTTTGTGAAATTTGGTGTAGCTAAGACTAGTTCTTGACACATTGCCTCTTTAAGATGTTCAAAGGCTTCTGTTGCTTCTGGAGTCGAAGAAAATGCATCTTTCTTCAGTAATGTTGTTAGAGGTGTTGCTATTCTCCCATAATTCTTAACAAGCTTGCAATAATACCCTGTCAACCCAAGAAATCCTTGGAGATGCTTTATGGATGTGGGGATTTTCCATTCCTTAAAGGCTTTAAGTTTGTTAGGGTCTAACTTAACACCTTCATGAGATACAATATGACCCAAATATTCCACCTCTTGTACTCCAAAGAAACATTTGGAGGTTTTTGCATATAACTGTTCTCCTCTAATAGTTTGAGCACTCTATTTACATGTTGAACATGATCCTTCCAAGACTTGTTGTAGATTAGTATACCATCAAAAAATACTAACATAAATTTTCTAAGGAAGGGTTTGAAAATGGAATTCATCAAACCTTGAAATGTAAAAAGTGCATTGGTAAGGCCAAAATGCATGACCAAGAATTCACAATGACCCTCATGAGTTCTAAATGTTGTTTTCAGAATGTCTTTAGTCTTCATTATGATTTGATGATCTCTTGAACGAAGGTCCAACTTGGTGAAGTAAATTTCCCCATGAAATTCATCCAATAATTCATCAATGACAGGAATGAGAAATTTATCTTTAATAGTGAGCTTGTTGAGTTCCCTATAATCTGGACACATTCGTCATGATCCATCCTTCTTATGCATCAATACCACTGGAGCAGAGAAAGAACTTTGACTAGGTTGAATTATAACAGCCTCTAGCATTTTTGCAACCATATGTTCAATTTCACTCTTTTGGGCATATTTGTAAGGCCTGGTGTTTGGATGAACACTTCCTGGAATCAAATGAATAGCATGATCATGATCACGAATAGGTGGGAGGCCTTTGGGAGTCTCAAATACCTTGGAATGGTTGTCCAAGACTTTTTGGAGACCTCGAGAAATAGATGATTTCGATGTGGGAACCTCTAAGGAAAAATAATTGTGCAATTGCACCACGTTTTTCTTTCTTTAGAAGATTTGTCATGTTGTTAGAGTTGATTATCTTTGTTGGTTTCCCTGCGATACCCCTTAATTCAACTTCCTTTCCTTCTGAATTTTTTTCAAGAAAGTTCTTGAAAAATAAAAGCTATTGTACCCAATGATTGTAGTCACTGGACTCCTAGTACAACATCAGCACCACCCATTGGAATGGAAAGCATTAGACTATTCAACTCATATTCTCCCATGGGTAGCTTGATATTATGGCACTTTGTAGAACAATTTATGGTTCCTCCATTTGCAATGATCACTTGACACTCTGGTGTTGGATATAGGAAGCAATTCAATTCCTTCACTATCTTACAATGAATAAAATTATGGGTACTGCCCGAATCACTCAACACTATTACCTTTTTCTTCTTGATATGTCCTTCTATATTAATAGTTTGAGTAGTGGTAATTTCGGCCAATGCATTGCAATATATGATTGGATTCATTTCTTCTTTTTCTAGGGTTTGTTCCTGGTGTATATCCTCTTCTTTTAATGTTTCTTGTTCCTTTTCTTCTTCCTCTTCACTTTCTATGTAAAATAATTTCTTCTTAGCACACTTATGGCCTCTAGTGTATTTTCTATCACAACTGTAATAAAGCCCTTTTGCTTTTTTTTCTTCCAATTGTTGTGGTGTCAACCTTGTAGGTTGTGGAAGGCTAGGGACAACAACACTTCCATCTTTATAGTTGTGATTTGTAGGCTTCCTTGTTGCCATAATTTTTCTTTCAATTTTTCTTGCCAACTTGAATGCCTTCTCCAATGAATCAGGTTCCCAAAGGCAAACCTCATGTTGTATTTTATCCTCTAAAGTCCCTATGAACACATCAATCTTATGCTCCTATGGAATATCTTTTACCCTTATATTCAATTTTTAGAAGTCCTCAATGTGATCCACCATTGAACCCTTTTGTTTGAGATTTATCAATTGGCTAAAAAAGGTGTCGCTTTTTGTATCCAGATAATGTGTTATCATTTCTTCTATAAAAATTGCCCAAGTGAAAATTTGTTTATGAGAGAAAAGCCATCGATACCATACAAACTGATTGGGTTCCAAATATAAAGTCGCAATGCATACCTTTTGTGTGTTTTGCACATTATGGAGATCAAAATATTGCTTCATCTGTAGTGTCCATGTTACGAGATCCTTGCCATCAAACTTCCCCATATCGATCTTTGGAACATGGCTGGTCTTCAATCCAACGTTAGAGTCCATGAAATCATGACTAACATTTCTTTTGTTCTCATCATAAGATTCGTCTACTGCCTTTTCGCCATTAGGAAGTATTTCTTGTAGCAACTTTACCAAACCTCCTTTCAAACCTTTTGTGTCTTTCTTCAAATATTCAATGTTTACTTCTAAACCATCCATATTAGCTTCCACACCATCCATCTTAGCTTCCACGCCATTCATCTTAGCTTCCACGCCTTTCTTTAAACCATCCATCTTAGCTTCTGTTACATTTTGTGAGAGTGAAATTTGTTGCACTTGGTCTCGTAATTTTGATATATCGTGTTGCATTTCTTCCTCTTCTTCATGAGTCATGCTAGAGATTTTAGATTGCTTACTAGGTGTTTCCATTTTCTTTCTTCGGGGCATCAATTAATTATAAGTATTCTTCCCTGTGCCCTTTAAATCACTTAAACAATTTTTTCAAACCAAACTTATGCAAAGTTTTGAAAAAGACTACACACCTTTTTTCTCTTTGTAGGAGCTCGATATTGAATCTGTTGTATATCTATAATTTCGGATCTCCAAGGTCTGAAATTTCGTCCTGTGATATCTATTTGTGTCTTCTTTCCATCCCCACAAGTCTGATCCATATTGGATTCTCCAAGAAATAGTTATGTCAAATCTCCCACGATGACTTGATTATACACTGGTTCAGTGGAGCGAACTTGTAAGAAGTGCCACGTGTCACTGTTTCAACCTTCGGACCTGAAAACGATACACAGAAAATTACAGTCTGTCCTCTTTTTACATTTGATTGAGTCAAAATGTTAAACATTACATCTTTACCATAATGGGTTGGAGAGTGTCTCTCAACGCAATAATTAATAATCTACTTTATTTTTATCTTTATCTATTTATTTATTTTTAAATGTAATTTGACCGAGTCAAAATCTTTAGAGAACATAAAATAACATAGCAGGACATTGCAATATCTATTCCATACTGTGCTCGAGAGCGCATCTTGGTGCAATCATATATTCTTATTCTTTCTTTCTCCTTTCACTTTCTTTCCTAAATCTTTTTCTCCTCTACTTTTTGTTTTTATGACATTGTCACATTAATTTCTCAATTCCTTTTCTTATAAACCTTTCTTCTCCATCTACTATATTTATTTATTTTTATTTTTAAAATGAAAGGTGTAGAGATTTGTATTATTAAAAAAATCTAGATTACAAGGTCAAAATATTTACATATTCCAATCTTCCTTGCAAGTGGGAGATTGAGTAGAGAAGCTCAATCCAAAGCCTCAAGCGAGTTCCCCATGACACAAAAACTTTAGTCCCTTTTCCAACTAACAATTTTCCCAAAAAGCCCTAAAATACAGACACATTTACATTCCATTTTCACTATAATTTTATTTTGATCTAGTTTGACTTCTTGATTTCTTGATGATTTTTTTTTCTTTCTTCTTTTTTTCCCAACTTGAATCGAACCCACATTTTCTACAAATGACAATGGATTGTTCTTCAACAAGTGCATGATATTATTATTGAAATCTTCCTCATTCGCCTAAATTGCCCAAGAAGTTTCCTTTTTAATATTCCTTGTGGTTTCCATAGGAGATTCGTTTTCCACGAGGGTTTGCTACTTTTCCAAAAACGCTACATATGGAGAATCCTTAGTAGCAACCGAAGGATTCACATTGGCAAGCAATTTTTTCCTACATAGATTATATTTCCGTGGATGTGATTTCTGTAACTGCATCTACTTCCTTCTCGTCTCCTAGTTCTTTCTTGTTTCAGGACAATGACAATAAAATTCTCCCAACGCATTCCCAATGGAGGAGAGCGATGAATGATTCCAAAAATGCAAGGGAAGGTTTGGAAGCCTTACCCAAACTGGGGTTGTTGAGATTAATATTGTTACTGGGTCAAACTTTGGGAGTCCAGGGTTGCATCAAGAGGCCAACACTCCCACAAAACCACAACCCAACTTCACAAATGGTCTTCTTGTCCTTAATATTATAAAAAACCATAGTGAAGAAAACTCGAGCCATAGGGTAAATATTCAGCTCATTCGTCAAAATGGGTTTCAATGTCTCAAAAAGCCATTTATGCAGATTGGCCAGTACCCATTAAACCTGAAAACCAAGCCATTCTCTTAAAACTATTTTTTCACAACAAAAATATTCCTCATCCAGAGGAACATTGAGGGAAGAAATTTATTGTACCACTTGAAGACTAGAACCAAATTTCGACATAGAGGTGTATTAAAATGAAGAAGAGCTAGTTTGACTAGCAACCATACCTGCAAAAGAAACAAACTCTTTCACCAAATCATAAGTATTCACCATTGAACGATCTGTAAAAAAACCCATGCAAACAAAGCAAAGATTGAATGGCTAGGGCAAAACCCTAGCCGCCTAAAGAGTTTTCAAAGCTCCTTCCATCTCTCTTTCTTCCCGTACTTTAATAATGCCTATTAATTAATTAATTATCCTATTGTAACACTAGATACAACCTCTGGCTAAGAGGAGGTTAGTGGCTAGGATATCTACTCAAAATAAGTAAAAATATTTTCTTTTATGATTGTAAACATTACTGCATAGAGATATGTATTTAAAATCTAATGCAATTTTTTGTACTTGGAGAAAATGACAAAACCCTTCAAGGTGGCCAAGATGTTTGTGGATACAACTTACTGAAGTTGTAGTATGGAAGGAAAGAATACTGAGGAAAAACATTCAATGTAGAGGGCGGATTTAGAACCCTTTACACAAAACCTTAGTTGAAATAATGAAATGTAAGAAGGTGAACTAATGAAAAATGTGGAGCACAATTTAAGGTTTCTTTAAATAAAATTCTACAATTACTTTCTCCTATTATCAAACCATCAATAAATTTGTTGATGAAGAGCAACCAATAGCTTCATTACACATTTTCCCATGGAAGAATGACATAATAAATGATTTACAGAGATAATAAGAACATGTTATAACCAATACACATAGGGAATCATGTGAGAAAACTTTATTGATTCTCCAAGTGATCCATGTGGCTCCAGACACAAACAGAAGTCCAAGAAGACTAAAAAAGGGTAAAATATCAAAGTTATTAGAATGTGGTCGAACTAGGACCAGAGCATAGATCTCGTTGTCCTCATCACAACAATGTGAATGGTTCGTTAAACCGAGCTTTTATGCGAAAGTTAGAGGCAGTCAAAGTTCAGGGTTGACCGGGTGACTTGGCACGCTTAAGGAAGGCACAATTTCAGAGAAATACGACCACTGGATTCTAGCCAACTTCTAGGCAAAATTGTGGCCTCAATAAATCGTCTCCTACTGTCAAATTTGGGAAATTTTAAAAATGACTATTATTGTAAAAAAATAATAATAAATATTAAAAAGGTGGCGAGCCATGACCCCCGCCACCTCCACCGGATCCAAAACCGTATTAAAACAATTTTAATTTAAAAGAGCAGCAGGCCATGACCCTCTCTGATCTGAAAATCACTCGTGAGTGATCCCAGTTAAGGAATTAATGAATGAAGGTATCACAGACTCATGTGCTGGTGTGTGTCTATGTTATCTTAGGCAACGGATCGATAAGATTGCAAAATACAAAGACACTGGAAAGCAGTAAGAGAAACACAGTAAGCAAATACAAGAAGACAACAAATTAATAAGGAGTTCACCGAATCCTCTTGGGCTACATCTCTAGTCCATCTTTCAATGGTGGCCTTCTTTTATTATGTCTTTAAGCATAGTTTTTACAATTAGGAGCTCAATTTGAGTCTCCTGAAATAGATGGTGCTTAGTAGGGTTGTTCTTGGATTCCCCAAGCCACTAGAGTGCACAGACTCCCCATTACCAAGTCTCGACCTCAACTGGTCTTAATGGGACGAGTCCAATTTGGTACTCAATTCCTGACAGCTAGCCTCACAGGGATTGCTTGAACCTCTCAAGCCTTCTGTCTCCTCGATGCTGCCTTAGCTCTATAGGTCAGTTCAGCTCTCTGCGTCTGCTTTTGTCTCATTGTATCCTTCTTCTTATTGTGCTCGCTTTTGTTCTCTATTCGTTCATGGCTTAAAGCCAATACATCCTTGACTATTCGCTTCCTCTTCCGCCTCTTCGGATCACCTGTTGCTGTTCGCTTGGAATTCCCTACCTCTGTGTCATCGCCACTGAGTAACGTCTCACAGGGAAGTGGCCACTTGTCCTCTCATGAACTGCACCAACTCTTCCTCAAATGGTTTGGTATTTCCGTTACTTCGTGAAATGATTCATCCGCCAGCTCAGCAGTCAAATGGTAATTCAAAATTTTATATGTCATAGCTTATTTTCCCCCCTTCGAATCTGGTTTTCCATCGAGCGCAATCTCTGCCGTTATATATGGAGCCCCTAGATCCTACAGTGTTCGCTCTTATCACGTGGTTGACTTGCTCAGACGTTACCCGCAATGAGAGGTGATTTTCTCTCTCATCCTCTGGACACGTGTCATTTGTTGTATGGAATTGATGGGTCGCCTGACAATTCCGCTTACTGCCCAAAACGCCTCCGTTATTCCGTCGGTTTTGGAGCGCGGGACTTGCCTTAAGCTTTAGCGATTTTCCCATGGTTTTCAACATTCCTTAAGACCGAGCGCTCGGGGCCTTACCATTTTGAGGGGTTTTCCCCATGGATGCGCGATTAACGGCATCAGAAACGGCCTCCGTTTTTTGATCCGGACTTCCTAACTGCTAGTTTGCATCCTGCACGGTCTCCATGGGCCTCAGTCAGCGCGCTTTGACTGAGGTCATTACCATTCCTTGCTGGCTACAAACTACCATTGTCCAGAGGTCTTCCTCATAACTCATTGTTCACAAGTTTTTAAAGTTTTTCGTGATTTGATACAGTCATAGAACTTTGAAATTTCATGGATTGATCACGGCCTTCCCACTGAAAAAGCTTTTGGACCACCAAAAGTTGGTTTTCAAACATCAACTAAGTGAGGGTACAATTGTCTCACATGTCCAATCTCTATCCACTTTGCACTGCTCGACTTTGAACCCTTGAGCCCAATTCTGAGGTACTCAACATCTCCCCTCCGCGTCGTCCTCACCTTCCTATCCAGAACTCTGTCTTCCTGCAATTCATTAAGATATTCAGGTAACAGGTCATCAATAGAAGGCAATTGACTCTACTCTTCGGGATCCTCAATTAGTGAAGGTTCAAATAGTCTCAAGCAATCTGCATTTACGACTGAGTAGATGTGCATGTAAGCTGGTAGATCAAGGCGAAAATCATTCTCCCCAATTTTCTCAAGTATCTTGAAAGGTCCATACCTGATAGGCTTTAGCTTTTTACCTTCACCTTGCATCCTGTCCTTGCTGATATACAGCCAAACTAGGTCACCAACTTGGAAACTATGCTCCATCTGATGCTTGTCATGCCTTGCCTTGTATTTGGCTTGGCTCTTTTCCAGTTGTTCTTGTACTACCTGGTGGATCTCTTGGATTTGTTCAATGAACCTAGTTTCCATGTCCACACCACTGTGTCCCTCAACTATGGCTTCTTTACCAAAGACAAAATCCAAAGAAGACCTTGGTGTGAAACCAAAACAGGTCTCAAAAGGAGATCTCTGTGTAGAAGAATGTTTGGCTCTATTGTAAGCATGCTGCACATAACACAAATGTTCATCCCAAAGCTTAGGATGCATGCTGTAATATCCTCTGAGAAACTAGATCACTGTCCTCTTAACTACTTCAGTCTGGCCATTGGTTTGTGGATGAAAAGTTGTGCTTTTCTTCAGTTTGTTGTCCATCAGTTCCCACAGACTTGAAAAAAACTTCCCCACGAATTGGGTGTCTTGATCAGATACAATGGAAGTGGGTAATCCAAAATGAACCCATACATGTTGAAAGAACAATTTTGTGGTTTGTTCAGCTGTAATCTGTTTATTACAAGGTATCAAAATACACATTTTGCTAAACCTATCCACACAACATACAAATAATCATGACCTTTCCTAGATTTAAGCACGCCTCCAGCAAAATCCATGGAAACACTTTCCCAAGGGTGAGAAGGAATTGGTAATGGAGTGTACAAGCCTAGTTTTCTATTGTTGGGCTTGCTTTTAGCACACATAGTACACCCTCTTACATATCTAGAAACTGTCTCATTAACTTTTTGCCCATAACAAAATCTTTGTAGCTGTGCAACTATTTTACTCACTCCAAAGTGACCTGATATTAGAGAAGTGTGTGTTTCTCGAATTATCTTTACTCTTTTAGTTTGTGGAATGCATAGCCTCCCACAATGATATAGGAGTCGGTCCTTTACATGATAATCTAATTCTTCTATTCGTTTTCCTTGACTTAAAGTTGCATATACATCTTTAAAGTCTATATCTTGAGCATATTGTTCAATGTAGCTCTTATGTAACACAGAATTATGCTTAAGTATAGTAGATGCATTTATAATGGGTCTAGATAACATATCTACAACTTTATTGTGTATGCCCTTTTTATATCTGATGACTAAATGAAAATTTTGTAGAAAACCCATCCACCTATAGTGTCTTGATTGTTGCAACTTAGTTTGGGAGTGTAGATATTGAAGTGGTTGATGATCAATATGTATCACTGTCTCTTTTCCCATTAAGTAATGTTTCCACTTTTTTCACACTTTGTACTAATGCATACAATTCTTTATCATATGTAGGATATTTAACTATTGCAGAATTAAATGTCTTAGAATGATAACATATGGGTTTACCGTGTTGTGTCAACACTGCTCCCATGGCATAGTCACTGGCATCCGTTTGGATCTCAAATGGTCTTTGAAGATTAGGCAGTGCTAGTACAAGTGTTGTACTAATCTTTTCTTTCAAGCTGTCAAAGGCTTTCCACTGTTTGCCTCCCCACTGAAACTTGTTCAATCCTGTTAAAGCATGTAAGGGAGCTGCAATTAAGGAAAAGTTCGAAATGAACTTTCTCCAATATTGTGTTGCTCCTAACTTCTGTAGCAGATTTGGGTTTAGGCCAGTTTACAATGACTGCCCCCTTAGAGGGATCTATCTTCAATTCACCACCCCCTACTATGTGTCCCAAATAATTCAGAGATGTTTTGCCAAATTCACATTTTGAGAGTTTAACATAAAGTTTTTCTCTTTTGAAAACATCTAGTGTCTGCTTAACATGCTTTAAGTGTTATTCCCATGTTTTGCTAAATATCATAATGTCATCCAGATACACAATAACAAAATCATCAAGAAAAGGTTTGAGTACATCATTCATTAGTCTCATGAAAGTAGCAGGAGCATTAATTAAGCCAAAAGGCATAACCATCCACTCATACAATCCTTGCTTTGTCTTTAAAGTAGTCTTCCATGCATCTTGTTTTGCAACTATGACCTAGTGATATCCACTATGCAAGTCTAACTTGGAAAAATAAACAGCTTCTTTCAAATGATCTAAAAGATCATCTATGCGAGGAAGGGGATAACTATTTTTTATTGTTATCATATTCAGTGTTTGGTAATCAATGCACATTCTCCACGAGCCATCTTTCTTTCTCACCAAAACGATTGGTGACCCACATGGTGATGTGCTAGGTCTGATGAACCTTTTCTTGATCAACTCCTGCACCTGCTTCTTGATTTTAGCATTTTCTAAAGAGGACAACCTGTACATTCCAATGTTAGGCAATGGAGAATCTTGCTGCAAAATAATATCATGTACTATTTCCTTTTTGGGTGGTAGACCTTTAGGTTCTTGAAACAAGATATCATACTCTAAAACAACCTTTTCTAAATCAGCCTGTTGTTTAGCATTACAATCCTCACATACATTGGTTTTATCAGGTTTCTTTTCCTTTACAACCATCAGTAAGAATTGTTTGCATGAATTTATCATTTGTTTCATCTGCCCTGAGTTTATGAGAGTATTATTATCCTTGAGCTTATGAGCTCTTACAAAGTATTCAATTCCATCTTTAACAAGTAGATACTTCTCAGCTCTATAGAAAATAGATTTTATGTCATACAAGTAAGGGCTTCCTAAAACAATTCCATATATATCCAAAGGAATTATGTCTAACTCAACCTCATCTACAAATGTTGACCCAAAAGAAAACTTGAGTTTGCATTGTCTAGTCACTTGTAGTTGTGCTTTATCATTTAACCCATCTCCTAAGGTATGGTTTCTTGTGAGGTGTAGTCACTAATCCCAACTTCTTTACAATTGCTTCAAGAAATTAAATTTATTTGTGAGCCACTATCAAAAAAAGTATCAATCTTTTGATGTTTGGAAATAACTCGAATATGGAAAAGCTCATGTCTTTTTCTCTCATTTTCTTCATCAATAGTAGATTGTGCAGAATTATTAGTAGATGCTTCAAAATTCTTACGTTTTATACCTGTGGCTACAATATTTGTTTCATCTCCTGAGTCTAACCCCAAATCTTTCTGAATAGCTGCAACAATCTTCTGCTTCTTGCCCTCGAACTTCTTAGGTCTCAGCTCCAGATGCAGAATCCAACAGTGCTCATCATCATGCCCATCCTTCTTACAATGAGTGCATAAAGACTTTCTCTTCTGTGCAGTGTTAGCCTTCCTTGCTTTCCATGTCTACTTTATTTTCTCCTTATTCTTGCTTGTAATGGGTTGGGATGATCCCCCAACTTCTGGACTTCCATTCTTTCCTCTAGCTTCTAGATGAGTATTTTGAACAGATACCTCATCTATACTAGTGGGATTAAACATGAGGATAGTGTGTCTCATGTAGCTGTGTAGACCACCAATGTACTTCAATAGAGTCTCAGGTGAGTCTGATGAGATTTCTAGAATCAATGCTCTCTTCCTAAATTCTTGGGTGTAACCTTTTACACTTTTCCCTTTCAACTATCGAAGAGTTTGCCAGCTCATCATGGCTTGCTGCATGTAGGCCAATGGATATAATTGCTTTTTGATTGCAGAAACAAATTCACTCCAGACATAAATGGTCTTACCATGTCTCTTCATGTCAGCTTGGGTCCTGCCTTCCCACCAAACCAAGGCAGTGCCTCCAAGGCATAGGCTTGCCAACTGAATCTTGCTCTTGTCTGAATCAATACTCTGCACTCTGTAATAAACATCAATTTGTCTAATCCAATTGTCCAGCTTTTCTACATTCAACTCTCCATCATATATAGGTAAATCAAATTTAACATCTAGTTTAATCAAAGATGCCTTCCTTTTATATTCAAGGCTATTAGGAGGTGTGAGAAAGCTTTCTTCTTTCCCTTTGCCTTTTGAGTGGTCATGGAGGAGAGACTCATCTTCTCCTTTGTCTTGTTTGGAGCCTGATGAATCTTCATCTTTTTGCTTTCTAAAGTCCTTATACATTTCCTCTACCATGGACCTTATGGCTAGGAAACTATCTATGAATTGAGGGTCTGGCCCCACAAAACCTTCCTCTGACATTGTCTTCCGAGGATAAATTCTCCCAATTTCAGGATTAGTTTCGACCAACTCTCTTTCTCCTAATTTGAGCTTTGATCTAGTTAGCATTCAACAACTAAATCCAACACAAGCTTGTCTAACCTTAATAGCCTAGAGTTCTGATACCACTTGATCTGAAAATCACTTGTGAGTGATCCCAGTTAATGAATTAATGAATGAAGGTATTATAGACTCATGTGTCGGTGTGTGTCTATGTCATCTTAGGCAACGGATCGATAAGATTGCAAAATACATAGACACTAGAAAACAATAAGAGAAACACAGTAAGAAAATAAAAGAACATAACAAATTAATAAGGAGTTCACCCAATCCTCCTGGGCTACATCTACGGTCTAGCTTTCAGTGGTGGCCTTCTTTTATTGTGTCTTTAAGCAGATTTTTTACAATAAGGAGCTCAATTTGAGTTTACTGGAATAGATGGTGCTTAGTAGGGTGGTTCTTGGATTCCCCAAGCCACTAGAGTGCACAGGCTCCCCCTTACCAAGCCTTGACCTCAACTGGTCTTGATGGGACGAGTCTAATTTGGTACTCAGTTCCCAACAGATATCCTCATACGGATTGCTTGAACCTCTCAATCCTTCTGTCTCCTCGATGCTGCCTTAGCTCTGCAGGTCAGCTTGGCTCTCTGCATCTACTTCTGTCTCAATGTCTCCTTCTTCTTACTGTGCTCACTTTTGTTCTTTGTTCGTTCATGGCTTAAAGCCAATACGTCCTTGACTGTTCGCTTCCTCTTCAAATCGCCTATTGTTATTCGTTTGGAATTCCCTGCCTCTACGTCATTTCCACTGTGTAACATCTCACAGGGAAGTGGCCACTTGTCCTCTTACGAACTGCGCCAGCTCTTCCTCAAACGGTTCGATATTTCCATTACTTCATGAAATTATTCATCCGCTAGCTCAACGGTCAAATCGGACTTCAGAATTTTATATGCTGTAGCTTATTTTCCCCCATCTGAATCTGGTTTTCCATCGAGTGCAATCTCTGTCGTTAGATCTAGAGCCCCCAGATCCTACAGTGTTCGCTCTTATCGCGCGGTTGCCTTACTCAGACGTTAGCCCGCAATGAGAGGCAGTTTTCTCTCTCATCCGCTGGACACGTGTCGTTTGCTGTATGGAATCGCTGGGTCGCCTGACAATTCTTCTTACCTCCAAAAATGCCTCCGATATTCCACCGGTTTTGGAGTGCGGGACTCGCCTTTCACTTTAGTGCTTTTCCGACGATTTTCGACTTTCCTTATGACCGAGCGCTCGGGGCCTTTCCATTTCGAGGGGTTTTGCCCAGTGATGCATGATTAGCGACATCAAAAATGACCTCCATCCAGACTTCCTAACTACTAGTTTGCGTCCTACGCGGTCTCCATGAGCCTCGGTTAGCGCTCTTTGACCAAGGTCCTCGTCGTTGCTTGCTGGATACAAACTACCATTGTCCATAGGTCTTCTTGATAGCTCATTGTTCACAAGTTTTTGAAGTCTATCATGATTTGATATAGTCATAGAAATTTGAAATTTTCATGGATCCAATTCGGATCACTCACCGACCCACTGCCACCATTAACAATCATTAACATTTCAAAGGGGTTCGGGCCACCCCTGGCAGACCCGCCACCCATGGTGGAACGACCACCCATATAATACAATGGATCCAAAGCATTTTTTGCCGCATATCACATCACATTAAATTGTGGAGCCGAGGGGATTGAACCTGCTCGACCCACGTGGACCAGCCTCCATCGGGCGGCCCCATGTGGCATTACGCCAACTTTAACACAATGCATCATGTATTAATACCAAAACCGCACTATAAAAAAAATGCATCCACCCATATATTTTAATATATAAGGGTTAAGTCAATAAAAAATAACAAAGCTGCGTATTTTTGGAGGGGTCAGGATTTGATCCCCCGACCTCCCTCCCTTGGTGCCTTCGCCTTAACCAACAGGGAACAACAACCTCCTAAGTAGCTCCACCCACAAAACATATTTAAACCTTATGTTCTCATTTGCACGGGAGAAGAACAAAGCACCGAACGGGAAAGCGATGGAACGAAGGCATGGTAGTGCAGAGGGGGTCCACCGTGGGCATGGAAATTGAGGCAGATGCCCAAAATATTCTAGGGAATATTCTCATGCAGATTCTTTGAGGAACCTTTAAGATTCTTTGGGAGGTAAAAATTCCTTTTGTTAGAGTGTAATCAAATTTACAATCATTTTTCTTATATTTTCGCAGGGAACGCAATGGCAAGGTTGGATTCGCCTTTTGATCAGGGGATTTGCAGATTCCCAGTGGAGGAGAATCTTTGAGAATCTTGAGGGAATCTTCTAGATTCCTTGGAGGCTGAAATTCGCCATAGTCAAAACGCAGCCAAATTTATACTCATTCTTCTCAGAATTTCGTAAGGATCTCAATGGCGAGATCAAAATTTTGATCTGAGAAGTAGATCTTCAAATGACCCAAAGGAGGGAATCTTTGAGGAATGTAGGGGGATCTAAGAGATCCCTGTAGCCCCAGATTTTCACTTTGTTAGAATTCATAAATTTGATAGTTGATTTTACACTATTCGACGCCACAAATATGATGGTGTAATTAGATTTTGTAATTGATCATTCCATTTGTTGGCCATTTTTCAAAATGGAGTGCTGGTGTCAGTAGTCAATGTGCGAGCAGTCTTTTCCATGATATTCAACACCACGAGATTGATGGTACAACCAGATCCAACTATTTATCATCCTCTTCTTCATATAACTCCTTGATGTGAAGTATATGTAGTGTGATCATGTACTTCTTTGTCTCTTTGCTTGAGATGCATTGTGTTGTATAGATCCCTATTTCCTGTTTGATGTGGGAACTTGTTTTGCTCTTGATGTGAGATGTACTTATTGTCATGTTTTGATTGAGATCCCTTTGTCGCCATGTTGACGGGATACTCATGTGTCCCCATGTATGTTTGAATTAAGATCCATTTTATCCCATGTTGGCGGGATGCTCATTATTATCATATGTGAAATTATGCCATGTTGATAGGAGTCCTTTTGTGAATGAGAGTTCCTGCAGCGGAACATCTCATGGAGCCACTCCTACGTGAGGGAATATTCTTTGCATGATAGAGAAAACACATTCATGTACATCGTCACTCTTTCCAACACTTAATGCAACGAACTACACCATCTTGACACCGAGGCCCGAAGACGTAGTCTCTCCTGGATGAACTCTGTTGTCAACGTCTTGTGTCTTATGTTGTTGATTCCTGTCATGTTCCCTCTTCTTTACAACATGCGTATATGTTCCTTTATGTTTGTTTAAATTCAATTTTAACAACATCACCGAAGAAAAAGATCTTGGTTAAATCCGGGAGTTGAGTAAACTCGGATCAAGTTTGGTATAAGAGTGGTCTTTGCATGGATATGAATTGCGAGTGTGAACAATGGAACGTGAAATGATGGAGGATGACAAAGTGATGTATGAGACCATGCTCAAAATTTCCAAAAAGGTGGAAATAATGTATGAAGCTCTACAAAAACAGACAGAGGAAAGCAACAATTGCAGCTTCAGTTGCGAGCCATAGAGGAGGCCTTGGAAGAACTGAAGCACAGCAACCAGAGTCTTCAAGCAAAGAACGCTGAATTGAAGATGCTTCTACATGAAGAGAAAGAGGATAAATTGGGTTTGCTACGACAGTTGCAAGCTAAGGACGAGGCCTTGGAAAGGCTGTAGCGTGACCCATGTGAGGTAAAAATTAGTTCTCTGACTTCATGTATGTTTCCTGATGATGATTTCATTGTTTTTGAAAATCATACCACAAGAATTGGTTCAAAACTGTTGAAGAAAATGGGGTATGAAGGAAAAGGCTTGGGTTTTAATGGCCAAGGCATTGTCAACCCCATCAAAGTAGAAGAATTACCCTATCAAACAAGACTTGAGTATGTCGGAAAGGAAGTTGGGGAATGCGTCACGACAGCCAGCAAGCCACCAACAACAGATGATGAGAAGCCCTCATCAGTTCTTTCCAACTCGATAGGGGAGGTAAAAGATGTTGATTTCCCTTCAGTTTCACCTTCACATAATATGATTTCTGTTGGAAATGTGGAGATACCAATTACAGGGACAAACATGAGGCTCCTTACTAGGATGAGGTAGAAGGAGGAAAAAGAACTTGGTGTCAATAACCAAGGCATAACTCAACCATTGGAGGTTGTGCAGAGACCTCGATTTGCAGGCTTGGGATACACCGAAGGAGAATGCTCGAAGGTGTCAGATGCTTCTGAGACGTCGTTGAAATCGTCAAGGAAAGAGAATGATGGGAACACATCACCATCATCCCATGGCAATGCCCATTACAAGGAAAGAGATGAGGCAAGTTCTCATCGCCATAATTACACCATAGACATCAAGGAAAGGTATAACCAGTCTCAATATTTGAATGTTCATTTCGATTATAATCATGTTGTTAATGATGAACGTAAAACATGGAATCAAAAAACTTGTACTTTTTGTGGATTACATAACCATACATTTGTTGAGTGCTGGAAGAGAATGGAAGCACGAAAAAGGATGAGGCATGAAAGACCCTCTCAACAGTAGGTAAAGAAACATGTTAAGCAGATTTGGAGGAAGAAGACGTATTGCAGTCATTGGAACATAAATGGTCACCAAAGGGCCACATGTTGGAGGCTCCAATCAGAGCAACGCCTTAAAGACAAAGCATCGGTGCATGAACTAGGTGAAACAGTTGTTCGACAAGAAAAACCACCACAAGGGGTTGACCCATTCACATTGATAAGTGAAAAATGGTTTCTAGATATGTTATATTTTCATGGTCATGCTTTTGTAAATCATTTGTTGCATTTTAAAATGTAAAAGTGATGATGTGTTTTCCATCACTTATTAAGCAACAATGATGCCTGGTCCTATTTTGCGTTGCATTTTTAACTGTGAAAGTGATGATGTATTTTCCATCACTTATTAAAGCAACAGTAGCATTTGGCCTTATTTTTGTAAATCATGTGTTGCAGTGATGATGTATTTTCCATCACTTGTTGAAGCAACAATGATATTTTGGCCTTGTTTTGATAGTTGGGGTATTGACTCCATTTTGATGTAAACTTGACCACCGAGTATGTGTTATAAACTCATGGCAAGTATGGGATGCTTGGGTCATTAGTTCATCTTGTAAATCAAGCATGTAATTTGCAAAATTGTATTATAGGTTTGCAGAGGTTGCAGGTGTCATCTCATCGCTTATGGCTCCAAAGGACAAAGGTGAAGGAGAAGGAAGGGTGACTTATCATACATTTGTTACTATAGACAAGGTACAAAGAAGTGGTAGATTATTTTAATGTTTTTGGAGGACCAAAAGCTCCTCAGTGGGGAGGATTGATCCAAGTGGCTCTAGACACAGGCAAAAGTCCAAGAGGACTTAGAAAGGGTAAAAAAATCAAAGTGATCATAATGATATCAAACAAGCACCAGGCTGTAGATCTCGTCGTCTTGATCACAACGATGCGAACGGTTCATCAAACTGAGCTCGTATGCAAAAGTTAGAGGCAATCAAAGTTCAGGGTTAACCATGTGACTTGGTAGGCTTAAGGAAGGCACAATTTCGGAGAATTAATCCAGCCACCAGATTCTGGGCAACTTCCAAGTGAGATTGTGGCCTCATTGAATCATCTCCTATGGTCAAATTTGGGAAATTTTAAAAATGACTATTATTGTAAAAAATAATAATAATAATAGTAAATATTAAAAAGGTGGCGGGCCATGACCCCCGCCGGCCTACTGCGACCATTAACAACCGTTTACATTTGAAAGGGGTGCAAGCCACCCCTGGCGGACCCACCATCCACGTGGAGCCACCACCCATATAATACAACATATCCAAAAAAAAATTTGCCTCGTATCACATCGCATTAAATTGTGGAGCCAGTGGCGATTGAACTTGCCTGGCCCATGTGGGCCGGTCCCCACTGGGCGGCCCCGTGTAGCATTATGCCAACTTTAACACAATGCACCATGTATTAATACCAAAACCGCACTGTAAAAAAAAAAATGCACCCATATATTTTAATATATAACGGTTAAATCAATAAAAAATAACAAAGACACGTATTTTTGGAGGGGTCGGGATTTGATCCCCTGACCTCCTTGCCTCAGTGCCTCCGCCTTAACCAACAGACCACAATGGCATCCTAGGTAGCTCTAGTGCCCACAAAACATATTTAAACCTTATGTTCTCATTTTCACGGGAGAAGAACAGAGCACCAAACGGGAGAGCGATAGAACGGAGGCATGGCAGTGCAGAGGGGGTCCGTCTTGGGCACGAAAATCGAGGAAGATGCCCAGAATAATCCAGGGAATATTCCCATGCAAATTCTTTGAGGAATCTTTAAGATTCTCTGGGAGGTAAAAATTCATTTTGTTAGAATGTAATCAAGTTTACAATCATTTTTCTTAGATTTTCGCAGGGAACGCAATGACAAAGTTGGATTCGCCTTTTGAGTAGGGGATTTATAGATTCCCAACAAAGGAGAATCTTTGAGAATCTTGAGGGAATCTTCCAGATTCCTAGGAGGCTGAAATTTGCCAGAGTCAGAATGAATTCACAGTCTTTTGTAAGCAATTTGAAGAGTGGAGATGCTATTTTGGTGAAGTTTTCTATAAATCTTCTATAATACCCAGTAAATCCCAAAAAACTTCTAACATCTTTTTGACAATTTGGAATAGGCAACTTGGAGATGACTTCAACTTTTGATCTATCAACTTTAATCCCATCCCCTGAAATATGATGTCCCAAAACAATCCCTTCAGTAAACATCATAAAGTATTTTTCATGACTCAATGAAAGGTTTGTTTCTTTACATCTTATAAGGAATTTTTCCAAATTCTCTAATGCCTCTTCAAATGAATCACCATAAACTGTAAAATCATCCATATAGACCTCTACACAATCATGGATTAGATCAGAAAAGATTCCTAG
This sequence comes from Pinus taeda, assembly GCA_000404065.3. Taxonomy (NCBI): domain Eukaryota; kingdom Viridiplantae; phylum Streptophyta; class Pinopsida; order Pinales; family Pinaceae; genus Pinus; species Pinus taeda. The sequence continues at coordinate 43,628 of APFE030373274.1, forward strand.
TACCACCCTTTGAAATGTTGCGGGTGCATTACATAATCCAAAAGGAAGCACTCGGTAAGCAAAATTTCCCCATGGACAGGTGAATGTGGTCTTATCTTGATCTTCAGGTGCCACCTGAATTTGATTATAGCCACTTAAAACCATCCAAAAATTAAAAGTACTTTTTGCCTACTAGAGTATCTAATACCTGATCGATAAAGGGTTAAGGAAAGTGATCCTTCAAAGTTTCTTTATTCAATTCCCTGTAATCAATGCATACCCTCCATTTTCCATTCTTTCTAGGTACTATAACCAAAGGAGAAACCCATCGGCTATCTGAAATTGGATAATTGAAGTTTACATTGAGTAGTTTTTGGAGCTCTTCTTTCACTATCTCCCTAAGGTTTGGATTCATCCTTCTCTGAGGTTGTCTGATTGGTCTACTGTTTTCCTCGATGTAGATGTGATGAATGCAAGTCTTAGAGTCAATACCTTTCATATCTGTATACTCCCATGCAAATGCAGTAGAATGTTTTTGCAAGATTTTGGTTAGTTCTCCCTATTGTGATCTTTCCAAGTTTTTGTTGATATTCAACGTTTTACCTAGAAATATCTCAATGGCGGAACTACCAAACTCTTCCATAGAGAAAAGAGACATTTTTCTAGATGATAGATACTCAATGTCAAAATCTAACTGAAATTGTGTGTGGTCATATTCTAAAGATGTTTCAAAGTTTTCTAATGTGTTGAGAATTCGGCTATCTTCACTGACTTCAGAAATGGTAAAGAAAGGTTGTATAGTGTCCTCATCATCAACCCACTCATTATCTCCTATTTCTGTAATTGCTTTTTATGGGGGATACAAATTGAATTTCTTTGTCGAATTACCATAAGAAATATACATATCCCCAGACCTACAACTGATAAAGGCATCAGCTGTGGCTAGCCAAGGTCTTCCTAAGATGAGAGGGTGTCCTCCTAAATTACTCTTGGGGGTTAAAATCATGAAATCTACTGGATATTCCCAAGATTCTAAGGAGACTGAAATGTCTTCTAATACACCATCTAGTTTGATAATTGATCGATCTGCAAGTTGCAGTAAAGTAGGTGTAAAAAGAAGATTAGGAAATTTCCGTTGTTCCATAGTCTGTCTACTCATGATGTTGATAACAACCCCTAAATCAATCAAAGTATTTGGAATTTCTACCCCATTTATATGTGTTTTGACAATTGGACTACCAGGATCTACATACTTCTACATAGTAATTTTTCCCATCATGATATCTGCAATTTTTCCTACCAGGTGGATTCTTCTTGTATCTTTAGGTTTCCTTCCTAGTCTTTTAAGACTCAACTCCTTTATTGCTTTTTGCTAGAATAGGAATCTCTCTAATGGCTTGTAACAAGGGAATCTTGATACAGACATTCTTCAATTCATCTAGAAAATCATAGTCCGGCAACAAGATTTGTTTTTCCACCCCTTTGTCAAATTGTAATCTTTCAGGAAAAGAAGGTGTGGATGAAGATGCAGGTTTCTCAACTATAGGAGTTGTGGGGGTTAACTCTTTTTCTTTTTCTTTTTGAGTGCTTGGGTTTTAAAGGGATGCTTCAGAACCTTTGTTGGCTTCAAGAGAATCTTCCTCAGAAATGCTTTGCTTTTGGACATCTATAGAAGGTTTATATAAGACTCTACCAGATCTAAGTTGTACATCATTGAGAGGAACAATCATATAAGTAGGAAATTGTTGACCTTCTATTATGTAAGCATTTTGAGGGTTTTTATTATTGGGGTTTGGCAATGGCTGGGAAGGAAGTTGATTTGGCTTCTGTTAGAATGGAAGCAAGAGCCGAGAATTTGGATTCTGTTTAGAAGGTTGTTGTTGTGGAAATGGCAATGATAGTTGTGGATTTTGATTTGGAAGTTGTGGAGCTTGTTGGTTTTGAAAAGATGGAGGATATTGATAAAATTGAGCAAATCTCCCATAAGGATTTTCCATACCTTGTACCCATGATTGAAATGGATTTTGAGGTTGGGACCAAGGTTGTTGCCAAGGATTCCAATTTGGTGGGGTTTGAAAGTTCATAGAGTTGTTAAACCCTTGGTTTTGTTGCCCCTGCCAAGGTCTCCTTGCAACAAAACAGAGAGACTCAATTGTATTTGGATCTTCTTGAAAGACAACTTTGAGCCCAGGAATTGAAGGACAATCCTTGGTCTCATGATTCTCTGAACAAATCACACATGTTTCTACAACTTTTGCATCCAAGGGACATTCCCTTAGAGCATGTTTCTTTCTACATTTTGGGAAAAATATGGCCAAAGCTTCAGCTTTTGCTTTCTGCTTATTGTGTATCTTAAGAGTTTCTATTTGCTCATTCAGACTCCCTAAGATATCAGTTTTGAATTCATCAAGCATATTGCCAATCTCAGCCCTACTTACTGATCCAGTTGTAGATTTGTTTGCTCTAATGAGAGAAGGATCTCTAGGCCCTTTCCCAGTTTTTGATTTTCCCCTTGAGAGATGGACACATAGCTCTGCTATATCATGAAGTGGAAGTTGAGATATATCTCCTTTTCCCATCATGCTCAAAATATCTATCCATTCATCTCTAATGGCTTTTAATAGAAGGGCTTTCAAGGTTTCTTCATCGAGGTTACTCATTTTTTCTCTTTTGAGGTTATACTGAAATATTTCAAGTAGATCCTCCAAGTTTTCATCCTCTTTTTGTACCATTTTGAATACCTCGTCCTTATGATTGGTGGGTATGCAATAGTCCAGGTATCTATCCAAAAATGTTTGTTTCATATCATTCCAAGTCCTAATGGATTGGGTGAGTAATCCCATGAACCATTTCAAAGCAGCTCCTTTCAGTGTTGAAGGAAACAGTTTGAATTTTTGAGAGTCTTCCAGATAATCATAAGTTCGACACACGACCTCAAACTCAAATAGAAATGTTTCAGGATCCTCATTTCTTAACCCATGAAAGTTTGGAAGGATAGATGGTGAAATATTTTTCATTGTTGCTCGAGAATCCTCATCGACTATAGGAAATCCGAATGAGTTATCTCCATCCCTATTTCCCCCATTGTTACCTCTACCTCCTCCATTGTTTCCTCCTCCCCCTCCTCTACCTCTACCTCTACCAAATCCGTTAACTACCTCCTCTGTCATGATAACTTCCTCAGAGATTTTAGAGTCCTCTGGTTCCTCTACTAATGGTGAACGAGGAGGAATTTCTCCCTCTTCTTCCTCAGGTGATTCTACTTCTTCAATTACAATGTGTCTTCCTTTAGAAGGAAAGAAAGGATATTTTCCTAATTCAGATTTGATGGATGGTGTGGGAGAGTCTCCTAATTCAACTACTGCCTCTTGAACTCCAGGAATCCTAAGGCTAGGAGTATGAGTTGGAGATGATGGAGTGTCTCTTTGTCTATTCCTTGAAGTAGATGGAGTTGTAAAAATCGAAACTCTTGGCTCTAGCTAAAAACCTTCCCCCTAGAATCTCTGCTCTATGCATGTCTTTTTTTGTTTTATCCAGTCGGGCTAATAATTCTCTTTCTGATCTTCCAGTCACTCTAAGTGCAAGAAGAGAGCATACTCAAGAAACTATTAAACCAATAACTTTCTCCTTTCTGATCCTCCAGGTCACATTACGTGCAAGAGGAGAGCATACTGTGAGAGGTTATCAATTTTCCTTCCTTGAATTTTTTATTTATTTATATTTTTTTAAGAAATTGGCTACCTAGTTTCACTTCCCCGGCAACGACGCCAAAATGTTTGGTCAATTTAGTATGTCCTAAATTGCTATTTAAAAAGTCAATCTGGGAGTCGTAAACTGATGAAGTGAAGTGCACTGTATGTGCAAGATAACCTTTTCCTTAGTCTTTTGTCGTTTTTGAGTTTTTAGTTTGTTTTTGGGTTTATCTTCTGTGGATTCCCTAGTGTGAGATGGCGAAATTGAAAATTAAGTATGAATTGTAATGGTGATTTCTACAATGATTTTCCAAACTTAAAAGTTCTCAAAAAGAAAGTTTCCAAACTGACTGTAATGAAATCAATTCTCAAAAAGAAGTAAATGCACCAAAACAATGAACTAGTGACAATGGCCCAGTATCCTTACTGCTGTATGAAAAAGAAAATAAAATTTGAACTTAAAGCAACTCAAATACTGAAAGCAAAGCAAACTAAATCACACTACTTCAACCCATACTCTAACCCTTCACCTTTTGACTCAGTCCGGCTATAGGAAGTAATCATAAACAAGCTGAGTATTATGATATCTAAATTGCAGGAAAGTAAATTGCATAAAAGGAAACTAAGATTTAACTACTCATTCATATTTCAACTCTTGAAAATGACATAAGTAATTCAATCTCTAACTTGCAGGAAAGCAAAATAGATCACACTACTTCAAGTAATATTCTGATTCCTTACTAATTGAGTCGCTTGGCTATAGAAAGGAAATCATAAACAAGTAAGTAATATGATGTCTAAATGGCAGAAAAGTAATCAAGCAAAACAAAACTTGAAAGAAATGACAATGCTGGAATTAAACTTAGTAAATGAAAATCAGCAGAAAGGACAAGATGATCTCATGTTAGTAGCTATCAAAAATATGTAAATTTACCTGGGCTTCCTACAAAAACCTGTAAAAGAAACACTGATTAGCTAACAGTTAAGAAGGAAACATGAAGGAAATATGGACAGTGATGAACATCATAACAACATAAAATATATACAACTAATGACTACAAAAACAGTAAACAAAAGCAAGTAAGAAACTATACAAAGCTTTGGTGTACAGGGGCCCTTTGTCACCTCAGCCAGCCAACTACTTAGTCACAAATTGGATTCAGGAACGTTGTCTTCTCATATATTGAAGTGAAGTAATAAAACAAAAGAAAGTACAGTACAGTGGGCTGAAACAACAGGCAAAATTACATCTTAAAGACTAACTATCCAACGTATATCAACGCGTTATTTATAAGTGAAAATGCTAGTAACTAATTCCTAGATTTTGTGCTGCCAAGAGACACGTAAATCTCCACGGCCTGAGATTTAGCGTGATCGTCATTACGGGAGTTGAATCCATGGAGTGGTGGCTGCTTGATTCGATTCACAGGTTGGTCGACAGTTGTGTCAGTACCTCCAGAAATGAAGGATCGTGACACGCAATCCTTCATGTGGCCAAAACAGAGCCGTGCCACCGTAAAATTCCTCATTTGGCCCTTCCTTTGACCATCGTTGACCATGACCGTTTATGAGTGATTTGGCTGATCTGAGAGGACACACTCCATGTACACGTCACCTGCATCCTGCCCATGTGGCTGGTTTCTCCATTGGACACTTGTAGCATAGCTTTTGACAAAATGGCTGCGGAAACTTGGGCTGGCTGTGGAAAGTGACAAGTTTCCGCAGCTGTTTGAACAAAAAATATAAATCAAACAACAATCATAAGCATAGTTAGGAAACCAATTCATAAGCTCTTTTTAGACTAATATGCAATGATTTGATAGCTGGGTAGATGAAGTAAATGGAAAAAGAAGGCTGAAAGGGTATATAGGGAAGTACAGGTTTCAGACTCAACACACCATATACTAGAATGTGAAGATTAAATGGTACACAATGGATTACCACAAGCTTACTAATATAGGATTGAGTTTGATGAGCCAAGAACCTTGGATGACACAAGGCTGAGCTGAGTAGTTGAGGTTTTGTGGTAGAACAGGGAACAAACGAGTGTTTAAAGGCCTGGATAGAAGCTACAACAAGCACATGAGGGTTGAGATTATTTGGAGGTGTAACAACCCCCTCCACCACATAAAGCATCCTAAGGGGAAGCATAAGGTGTTACTGTATGCTAACTTGAACCGCATAGTCCTCTTGTGAATTGGGGTCACAAAAATCCTCATTTTCAACTTCGTTAAAACTAAAAACTGGTACCACCATCACATCCAACTGATTGAGAGTTTCATGACGATATAAATTTTATCAAAATATGATGTTTGGTTCAAAGGTTCTGGTCGTTCAAATTTTAGCCAATAAACCATTGTCATGTCCGTAAGGTACTTCCATGTGGCACCCACATGGGAACTCTATCTCACCAAGGTGGTCCACGTCACTAATGTTCCACCCCATGGATTAACATTTATTTTTCTCTCCTACACTTAACATTGATTTTTCTAAACACTTAGAATATTTCAGCCCTCTTTCAAGTTCCTCTCAAAACTTAGATAGTTATGGCTACCCCTTGAGCTTTAATGGGACAAGGAACCTTATTGAAACTCTCCCTCATACAGGTAGTTTCTCTTCCTTCTTTTATTCATTGGAATAATGAATTTACTAGGCCAGTTTTAGACTTAGAGCCCTCAAATACCATTCTAGCTTGCTTGCATCCCATACACACAACCACCAATTAATTAATAATGGGACTCAATCAAACCCATTCTAGAATTAACATAGTCACTATGTTAGAGCATAAGAACTACTCAAGAATCCACAAATAACTTATTAAAAACATGATTGAGTTATAAGAAGATTTCGGCGTAAATCACATTAGGTAAGACATTTGCCGACGCGTTTCGAACCAACTAGTGTGGTTCATCGTCAGGACAAGTTGAGGAGACAGATCTAGTCCAGCACTTTAAATAGTTCGATCAGAGATTCCAAAAGCTAAAACCAATTAACGTCTAATATTGACCAAAGGACCTTATTACCTTATTATTATTCTAATTAATATTATTATTTCCAATATTTATTATTATATTAGTAGAAATCAGTTAAACTAGGTAAAAATAAAATAGATTAATATTTTATTTATTTAAGTTCATAAAATTAATTATATATAAAACCCTTTAACCAAAATATTAATTACTATCTTTCTGGAACAAAGATAAATTAGGTAAAAAATCCCCTATTTACTTAAGGTTCGTTTTAAAAATATTGTAGCAAAATTATTTTTTTAATTTTGTGATAGGTGATGAGGTTAGGGCTATAATTTGACAAATTCCAACTAGATGGGATTTCACATGCGTCTATATTAATTGTAATTTCTATCATCATCCTATTCTATAAGAGAGATGAAAGGTGCACCATTCTGTTGGTTATCAAGGTTTTGTTTTGAATTGTTGTAGTGTATCTCTTCCAATATTCAATAGAATATAGACGAAATTGAGAGTTCAAATCTATGTATTTTCCATGGTATGTATTTGTAAATCAACCAACTTATATCTGCCTCTTTTTTATTGAAACTTTCAAGCTTTTAGCTACCTAGTATTTAGCTTATTCTTTATAGGTGCAAAATTTTCTTACCATTGTTAATGAAAATAAGGGATATAAATATAAAGGGTTATAAAATATGTTAATTAAAAAAATGGACACCTACAATATCTAGTAAAATTAGGGTCTTTTTAAATTGGGAAACTGTATTGGGTTCGTATTGGCTTGGGGTTAAATAAAGTGATTTTAGAGGTATTCTCCAATATGTAGTCAAATTAAGGGTATTGTTTAGTATGCGATGAACACAAGTGCTATGTTATCGGTTCATTGAGTGAAGCCCCCGTGGCGTATCACTATGATTCTCTCCAATACATGTCTCCTCAACCCAAACACCAACTATAAAGGCATTGATGATACAGGGTTGCATTATTGAAATTACAAGGCAATATATGGCAACCCACACATGGCTGGTACAAGTGACTTAAACCTCTCTTCAATACATGCCCAAGACGCTTTCTTGTAGGAAAGCCTATCAGAATGACCAATCAACCATATTGAGCCAAAGATAAAACAATGATGATACAGGGTTATTGATTACACTCTAGGGTGCATACATGGCTTAAGTTAAATGCCTTTCCACTCATAAATATATAAATGCATCAGCTACAAAAGACATAATCGAAAAACAACATGAACATAACATGTAAGCCTTGAAACCATAACGCATGCATAACTCCCCTTGAGCTCATTATACCTTCTTGCTGATCCAACATTCTCATTAGTCCCATGGACCTCATAATGAATGTAAGTTCACGATCATACGATGTTATTATTTCTACTCATCTTCAACACTTCATCAAGCTACCAATTGCTCCCCCTGAGGCTATGCATCTCTCATTCAATATACTATAGCGTTTAAAGAATATGCATAAGATAACCAATGGATTGTAGAGAGAGATGAAATCTTCTACTTAGAATCTAAAGAGAAAGAGACAATCCTTGATCTTTTGCTTCTACTCACTTGTCCCTTCAACACATACACATTATTCTGGGTCCTTATTCCTTTGGCAAGCTCTCCCTTTGAATTTTATTTCCTGATACAACAACCGTTTGAGTTTGTTATCGCTCTATGATTTTGAAGATCGGCAAGACAAAAGTCACAAAAGATACATCAAACTGCTTATGAATCTAGGACCTAGCCTTCCTAGACTCATAGAGGGCTCTCTCTATATATTTATGATTTAACTTTAGTTTCATTGTTTTAATATGTTATGCTAGATATAAAAATAAAGAGATGTGTAACTTGGTTGCTTGGTTGTTTGTTTGTTTGGTTGGGGCAGGTTGTTATAGAATATTTTCCATTGGGCTATGGAGTAAAAGCTGCGTGGTAACATCAATTTTCTAGAGCATTCGCAAGGCAAGCTAACTGTCTTTATTGAAGTAGAGTGAGAAATGAAATGATAGAAAAGTGATATCAACCAAGATTAAAAAGAAGTTAAGTATTTTTTAATCATACTTCAGAGGAAAACTTTTAGATTGTAAACAAAGATAGTAGTAAGGTGCTCCAACATCATATCTTAAACTATAATTTATGCTTTACAATAAGAATCAAAGATGCATGAATTCATAAACAGAGATACATTCAACATAGGAAGAAAGACATCACTAGGTCAAAACATGTCAAGTATCTTGCAAACAGTCCTTTTATTGATTCTCTAGCTTGAAATTACAATGCTCCAAATAAAATATATTTCGAAATCACTAGGGTCCAACCCCTAATACTCCCAATACATGGAGTATTTAAAGAAAAGCTACAACGATTTTCCTTGTACACTTGGCAATCTATTATTTGTTACAATCAAAGGAAAAATGACTGATGTAAACATGAAGTGGCCACGCTGAGAAAATTGGGATAGGTGGTCCTTCCTTTTAGGGATGTTGTTTCCTAAAATATTTATTTTTCCTATAGAGGTTTTGCTGATGTGGCTAGTGCTGACTCAGGTCTATGTTGTCACTCTAGTCATCCTTGTCTCATTCCTCTTGATAGTCACATAGCTCACTCCATGCTTCATCATCTGTAACTTTGGTTTTAGTTAATCTTTTGTATATTTCGTCAGCCTCAGTGTACTTAGCAAATGTTGGCTTCACTAGAAATACATGCTTAAGTTCATGCTCAATGTAAATTAAATTGTTGATAGCTTCCAACAATGCCTTTCCTGTTATGCTTCCTTCGATGTTGGACAGATTTGCAGCATTTGTGGCTATTCCTTGGAGTGTCTTGGCATAATCTCCTTTGTCCATGAGTTTTTCATTTATAAAAAATAGAAAGGGGATACCTTTCTGATGTGAAGGCTACATTATTTTGAAGAACTTGTTGACTGTGAGCTCCAGAACTTGACATTTTTCTTCTAGCTACACATTTTGGCTCTTCCCGGTCAGCATCCTCTTGACTTGTAGTATAGTCTCTATTCTATTTGCCACTCCCAACTCTTCTATTTCATACTTGTTTCTAGCTTTAAAAAACTTTACTATCCTATTAGTTGTTTTTGGCATGTCTCCCCATCTACATTAGTAGCTGAAATGGATTCTTTAGCCTTCTCCACTAAATCTTTCTGCTCAAAGATAATTTGGATGCTAGGCCAAATTTCATTCACATCATCAATTATATTGTGCCAAATAATTTCCTTAACTCTCCCTAAAGTGTTTACAAAAGATGGTTCTTTCTTTGATTTTTGTAGTGCCTCAATTAAGGCCTTTTCCCTTTGCATTTCCACCAAGTGATTGCTTTCAACACTTTTGATTTGGTCTTGCAACACACTGACTTGGGTTTCCAGTATTTTATCTCCTCAGTTTGCAGATTCATGCCTTCCATTGTGTTATCACCCAGGTTGTTCCCTATGACTCCTTAGGGAATACGACCGGGGTAACCACTAACCAATCTTTGGGCTATAGCTTCTAGCCCAGTTGTAGTCAGAGAGGGCTCTCTCTGTAAGGTTTGATACTATGTAAATGAAATTTTAGGCTAGTTATGAAGTAAATGCTTGATTGTTTTTAGTTATTTTGTTGGGAGGATGCTTCTGATAGTTTTTAGAGTCTGTCTGCAGGTGAAACTAATCCATTGGGCAATGGGGTCTTTGGCTGTCGTTTCCTTGAGATCTTGACTTAAGTGCAGCTGTAACTAACAGGGCCTGTAATGTATTTCATGGAACAAATTGTAGATTTTGAGAATGAAGATGGAAAACAACCAGTAAAGAGCAATTAAGGGTTCCTTACTAAGTTGAGTGAAGTGAAAGAGGTCTATTATTTAGGAGCAATTACTTGAATTCTTGAAATAACAGAGCACTATGATGATATAGTATCAAAAGTAGCACTGAAGAGTTACTCTTTAAATACTTTAACTGAGGAAAACATATGAAACGACTAGGATTGAGCTCAGGGTAATCAAAGATCAAATCCTGGGACTATTCTTTTTCCTGGCCATTTAGATTTTGAATACATGGAGAACATGAAAGACATATGAAAGTGTAACAAACATATATATAACAGAGAGTATAGAAAAAACTTATTGAGCCATGGAATACACAGGAATTCTGCAACTTCAAGCCATACACCATTAAGAGATCAAGAGAGACAATGCTTGGAGAAATCCCATCAGTGTTTGTATTAGCTGCTCTGAATAATTTACAACATAAGAGTAACAGAAGAGATAATCAAGAGATTTCTTACATCCGGAGTCCAACCCCTCTTAACAAATGCGAGGGGGAATATATAGAAGTTTCATACAAAAATATCTCAGGTATTGAGTCATCTAAGAGGAAAATATCTCTTACACTCGTACATGGAGTGTAGATGAGAAGTAATTACAAATATAAATGAGTCTTAAAAGCCCTTAACTCTCGTCAGGATAATTTTTGACCTTTGGGCATTGTGGAGTCGGCTGTGCGGCTTTATCATAACTGCAGAATGATGTGCTGTGCAGCTGTTTACTTTTTGTATTTTCTTGGCCCTGCCACCTGTGCTTGCTGATGCTGTTGTTGCGGTCGAGTACCCGTGCTGAGTTGGCTCAGCATCTTCATACCTGCTGATATGGCTTTTGCCTATCTGTATATGTAATATAAACCTTTTGCCGAAGAAAAAGATCTAACTTCTCAACTTTGGTTCAAAAGTAACCCCATTAAATCTTGCCATGTGTCTGGAGGAGGAAGCTGATGTTTCAAAATTGACCCTAAGGTCTCATCAGCCTCTGTATATTTATAGAAATGGGGGGGCTCATCAAATAGATGTGACACTTCATTTCTAATAAAAAACAAATTATCTAATTTTTCAAAAAGAATTTGCCCTGTTACTGGGCCTGCTGAAGATGTTCCTGCTGTCTCAGCAATCTGAATTGCTGCAAAAGTGCTTACCCTCTTGATATACTTTTCATGAGAGAGCAACTTCCCTGATTCTAACAAGCTGGGGAGCCCTTTGTCCTGCAGAGATAGGAACCTATTTTGAAATTTGTTTATATCAGCTTGCATATCCTGGATTCTTCTGTCCAGGGTCTGGATTAAATTCTTCATTGTTAGGACTCTTTTGATCAGAGAAAT
>APFE030373284.1:0-38055 GCA_000404065.3 Pinus taeda
AACAATTCAGCAGTGTTATACGCAACCAACAACCGAAGTTCGTCAAAGTCAAAGTACATTGACATTAAGTTTTGGTTGTAAAAGAGAGAGTGCAGAATAATGAATTATGTATAAAACACATAGGTACAGACTCCATGATTGCGGATCCTCTTACTAAAGGATTACCACCCAAGAAGTTTCACCAACATGTTGCTTGTATGGGTGTAATATCTGTTTAGGATAATTAGAAAATGTGGGAGTCTGAATATGTTTTAAGTTCTGTTTTTGATGTTCTATGTAATGCAATTGTAAACATTTTTGATGATATATACAAGTTGCATTCAGTTTCAGTTTCATTATTTCTTTCTTTAAAGTTTAAAATTTTTGGCCTCATACAGTAAAGTAAAGGTGACTCAATTAGAAATAGGCACGTCTAATCACACTTGCGTGTAATTTCTAAACTATATGTCCAAATCAGATTCATGTCATTCAGTTATGTTGGCAGCGTGATTTATGTCAGTTTAGTTGCGAATAAATGTGACAAATGCCGCTTAAGTCCTTTGTTAACATAATTGATGGACGGAATTGTTTAAGAAATACGATAAGTAAAGACAGAAAAGTTGCATGTAATAAAGTTAAGGATATATAATCAAAAGGTTGCACTTGTCCATGTGGGAGATTGTTGGATTTAGAGATGTTTAATTACAATAATTAGGTTGGACATGCGTGCATTATGATTATGATATCAAATACTGTCAACAAGATTACATTTATGTAATGATTAAATATGCCAAATAATGTGATTAATTAAGTCATGGCATTAAACGTATTTAAATAAGGATTTGGATACAAATACATATAGAATAATGTTAATCAATTATAATTGTTAATGGACCGATTATAATTGATTGAAATAATAGCACTAATAAATTTCTTGACAGCTAAATTTCGGCTGTCCAGATTTCTTGACAGCTAAATTTCGGCTGCCCTAGGATTGGGACTGCTATAAAAGGGCTGAGTCTCCAAGGCTTGCAATCACTCAGAAAATTGTCTGCTCCATTGAAGACTTGATACTCTATCAAGGATAGCCAGAGAAAAGGATTGCAAGCTCTTGGAAGGATTCAAGAGCCAACAACTCAAGTCAAGACCAGGAGCTTTAGAAGATGGAAAGTAAGTTCCGCTGTGCATTATTTTCAATTTCTTACGAAGGAGTAGATCTTGGTTAGGGTTTAAAGTAATTAGGAAAACCCAGAAATTTAATCTTACATTTGAATCCATACCTGGATCTTTCTGGAGGGATGATCAACATAAAAAGATGTTAAGTTTATAGATGGAATTGTCCTGATAAATACTACATGAGATCTCTCGAATATTAGAATTTCTTGCTATTCCAGATTGGATATCCTTCAAATATATGGGAATTAATTTCCTTGGGTTCATCCAATGCCAAACACTGGGATGAAGTATTGCAGATGATAAGGAAAATAATTCAGTCATGGGGTGCTCAGTGGTTAAATATGGTAGGAAAGGGAGAGTATTAATCAAGTTAGTTCTATCCTTCCTTGTAGTATATGTGGGCACATGTTTGTTGGAACCGAAAGGGATAATTCACCAAATAAATGTTTTATTATGGAAGTTTATTTGGCATGGGGGGAAGAATAATGAAAATTGATACCATCTTATGAACTGGAATACGGTTCACCTTCCCAAATAAGTTGGAGATCTAGAAATTAAGGATCTGGAACTCATAAACCTTGCATTAGGGGCACCTTCTATCAAACTCTAAGGAATGGTGGAAGGCTGCCTTTATTTGCAAATATTTTCGTAAGTCAAGGCTCCTTCGACTTGAGATTGAGTCATGGCCAGACCAAGGTTCAAATATTTGGAAATTATGTAAAAGAATAGCTCCCACAATCAGTGATAAATTGTGATGGAAAACCGGGAATGGTGTGTGTATACACTTATGGAAGGATCAAATCCCCACCGCAGAGATCGCACATGAAAATACCATAATGAAGTAATTGGCGAATTGGATGGAGGCTAAAGGATATGATAGGACTGCAAATATTTCTCAGTGGGATAATGAAGGTCAGTGGACAAGTTGGTTTTTCACTGATGTACCTCTAGAGTTTCACTAGTATTGGATCACCCTAATCAAAGCTTTAAAGGGATATGATCTAATGTTAATTCTCGGTTGGATCAACGGATTTGGATGGGTAGCAAAAATAACATCTACTCAGTTAAAGCATGGTATGAATCGTTGCTTCAAGCATTTCCACACCCTCCTTCAGATCGAATTTGGGGCAAAATATGGAATCCAGATAGGATGCAAAGTTTTTTTTGTGGGGAGTTGGTACATGAGAAAATTTTGACTATAGAAAATCTCAAAAAAGGAGATATATAGGGTCTCTCTCGTGGTGTTTTGTGTGAACACGTAGAAGAGGGCATCCCTCATCTCTTTCGATAGTGTCCTTTTGCATTGGAATTCTGGAAATTGGCTTTGGCTCAAGCTGTAGAACTATCAAGCATTCTAGGGAACTGACAATAAATGTTCGTGTGATGGAGGCAAAAATTCCCTGGGAAAGAAAATTTGATTCAATGATGGTGAGAAGTTGGATGGCTCTCCCGAAGCATTTATGTTGGGAAATTTGGATTGCTCGAAATCATACCATCTTTTGGGCCTTCCACCCAGATCTTATTCACTTAACCTCTAAAGCCTTGCAACTGATTTTTGAGACAATCTCGACATGAGGATTTGACTTCGAAAAGTACAATGACTTATCAACGAGTGAAAAGGATTAGCTCAAACTTGATCAAGTTTCAAATGACGATTACGACTTCAATATCAAAATTACTGGAAATGGAGAGCGATGAATTCCAGAAATGGAGAAAAACTAAGTTCACCACTATTCGCGTTCTTTTTTATGGAGCTTCAAAAGGTAACCCCAGGGTGACATGAGCGGGAGGGATTATCCTTCGCCCCAACAAAGCAAGAGGGATTCATTTTGTTTGGGGATTAAGGGAAACAACTAATAACCAAGCGAAATACTTAGCATTATGGTGAAGATTAGATTTGGTAGTATCCAGATATATTCACCATTTAATGGTTTTTGGAGATTCAATGATTGTAATTTCAATAAGAGAATAAAATCAACGAAAATTCTAATAATTTCCTAGCTCCCATTCTGCACAGAATATATATTCAGATTTCAAGGTTTGAAAAGATCGAATTTTATCATGTAAATTGACACCTTAATTCTGAGGTAAATTCTTTTACTAACTAAGGCGTCGCTTTGGATCAAGGACTAATGGCCTTGGAAGATAAGGAGATTAACATAAAACCTTTTCCATGAAATTCAAGGGTATAGCTCAAACGGAAATGATAATCAAAGGGTTAATGGTTCGAATTAATAGAAGGGACGTTGTCGACCCCATTGTCATATCACACTATGGGAATTTGTTAAATGAGATTACTGCTCCCTTACTCCGAAATATATGAACTAAGGAAGGGATCAAGCCTCCACCTAGATCGCTCACGCAATGCATATCATATCATAGAACATATGGGGGATATTTTGCAATGGTATAAAATACATCCAAGCGTACATAAATCTCATCCCTCATTCGATCTACAGTTCACATGCTCATGGTTTCTAATTTCCTTGGAGATTGTTTCTAATTACAGAATGAATAAGTGTCCATTGGATCTTTCTGTCTAGCCATTGCATGCGGGTCCGACCGTCATTAAAGGCATGAATAGAAGTGAGGAATTGAGGAATTCAGCTCAGTATGGCTATAAAAAGCGGCGATGCAGTCATGCCATTGTCAAATTGAAAGTCAAGCTCTCAGATCGCCAAGGAAAAGCAGTGTTGGGGGTGTAGATTTCCCAATGGATAGTTAGCCCAGTGCAAACACAGAAGAAAATAATCTTCATGTAACTCAGATGGCAGTGTTTATGGAGTTTCTCATTTCCTTGACCTCTAGGTTTGGGAAAATGTAGGTGTTAGAAACTTGTGTCAGAATCATAATCTGTTGGAGATGAAACTAGAGCAGTTGCAATTGATGGCTAAAATGATAAGCTCTAGAATGGATAATTCACTTCTAGCGGCAACAGAAAGGAGGATTGTGGCCAGCAGTGGCAAATCTGAAGAATTTGAGGCGAATAGCGAGGCGACTTTAGGCTCACAAGATTTGAGGCTAATATTATTATATATCTACACAACATGGAAACTAAAACTTGCAAGCTATCCTACAATGTTTTCCTCCAAAGCAATCATTACATCAAATCCTAAATGTGTGGAATTGTTCTGGGAAGGTTGTGCTTAGAATAGTTGAATATGGACAGGGTGTAAATTGAATCAATCCATGTTGGAACTTTTGTAGTAGAAGCTATAGATGATGATGTATAAGGTTATGATTTTCAAATCAAGAAATTTTAATACATGTGTATAACTATTTCTTAAAAAAAAACCAACTTAAATTCATTTTATCTCTGGATCTACAAGTTAGTGAGGGACCAAATCTCTTGAAATGCCAACTTTTTTTAGAATGAAAAGATACGTGATCTCTCTCGACACTTAGTAGATCCAGAGTTAAATGAACCTAGGCTGATTAAAAAAGTTTAATAACTCACATAGTACAAAGATTTTAAATTTGTGGAAATTTTTTCGCATTTGAGAGTAGAGTGCTTGAACCCCGTTTTTGATGGTGGAAATGGATCCCCATTTTATCAAAATTTTCCCAGATTTCTACTATTTTCCAGACAAAAAATGAAACCTCTTTAGACTACATTATAATATTTTATACCCATAAGGTTTGTGTAGTTATGGCTCCCCAATCTTGGTTAAATCCAATAGTATACTGCTCTTTTGATAATATACTCAATTATACATTTGTTGCGAGTTGTCTTTAGTGACTCTTTTAATATACTCAATTAAATCCAGCGAGTGATAGCTACATATATATTTGTTGCGAGTTGTCTTTAGTGAGACTTTTTGCACACTTTTTTGGTGGGTTTTTTCGGTCTAATTTAATTAAAATCTGGCAGGGATTTATTGAAATCACACACTCGATGGCTAATCCATGCACAATCGAAGTGCCCTAGGGGTTTTTTTAGGGCGCTGAATCTATATATAGAGTCAAAAAACTAGTTTAAATAATACAAATCAAGGTTTCACCTCAAATTTTTCCACCAAATTCCAGCAATGGAAAGTCCAAAATTCACCGTCAAATACTAACTTGAATAATACAAATCAAAATTTCACCTCAAATTTTTCACCAAATTCCAACGCTAAAAATCTAAAATTCACATTCCGTAAAATTCAGTTCCCCACACACACAAAGATGGTCTCCGTACATAATTCACACTCCATGAGGTTCAGTTCCGCGCACACAAAGAGGCTCTCCGTACATTGCTTTGCCAAAGTAGAATCCATCGCCGACCGTGTACAGCGTCGACATTGTATAATGCGTACACCACGGCACTTCTGCCGTAAGCCGTGGAAGCATCTATGGTGGGCCGCCTTGTCAGTGCTTCCGTCCGTAATACGTCTTCCTTTTTTTAATTCGCCAAGAAAGAGTAGTCGAACCAGTTTTAACTTTTAAATTAAATAATTAAAAAAAATATATTTTATTTGGGGTAAAATTAATTAGAAAAATGCATGGAAAAAGAGAATTTTATCATTAATTTAATATAATTAACAACTATATAAATTAAATAATTCATAATATTAATTATGATAAGTATCAAACACATTTTATTTTTACTTTATTAAAAAAACATAGTAAAAAAATAACTAATATATTATTATTATTATAAATGAATTAATATATGAGTTAAAAAGTAATTTTTTAATCATGTAGATTCATAAAGAATAGTTTTAATTACAATACTATGACTTATCAATATTATATGTTCAACATCAATAACACATGACTTATCAATACTACCTCTTTAATATCAATACTTCATGGCTTATCAATAACCTATGACATTTTTTTAATTAATTAATTTGAGATAATTTAATTAAAAAACATTAATTTTAATATAAATCTTAACCATTGACCTATGAATACTCCAGCGTATTCCTTGGAGATTAAATCTCTACCATCCACATAATAACTACTAATAATTAAATTAAAACTCTAGAAGACCTATTCTGAAATAAACATCCCTCTCAACATAATTAACTTATTTAAATTATTATTTTTTATAACATTTTTTCATTTACATTTTTATTTATATAAATTTTATTTTTTGTAAGCTTGGTAGGACTACATCTTCATCATATCGCACAAGATTTGAACCCAAACTTCTGGATTAGTGAGACTTCATTACAAGACCATTACCAATTAAACTAACCCAAATAAACTAAAACAATTATATATTTAAAAATTAAATAAAATTTTAAATATTTTCAATTTATTTAAAAATTAAATATATTTTTTTTAAATATTATTTTGAACCACATCAATATTCCAAACACTATAATAAAAATTAAACATATTAAAAAAAAAAAAAAAAAAATTCTCTATATCTTCATCTTCTAAACACAATGTAACATTTTAAACCTTTCCAAATATTATCTAAAAAATATTATCGAAACTTTGCCTAGATAAATAATAATAATAACTAAACTTTTTTACATTAAAAAAATCTATAAAATTCTTTCTCTCAATTTTATCTAAACATAATATAAATTTTAACATTTCTAAATATTATCTAAAAATTCATATCTAAATATAATATAAATTCTAACATTTCCCCAAATATTATCTAAAATTAATACCTAAATATAATATAAATTTTCACATTTCCCAATATTAATTTAAAAATTCAAATATACAAATATAATATAAATTTTCACATTTCCCAATATTAATTTAAAAATTCAAATATTTGTATAGGGAAAAATATATTTATTAGTCTCTCCCTCACTAACAACTATAACATTCAACTTACGTCAAAATGAGTTGACTTTACAATATTTTACTAAAAAAATTTTGTTGACATCACAATATTTATTATAAATTTGACAGTCTTCCACTCTTACATGACACGATGTAAATTTTATTCTTAATTTGCTAGTTATAAGGATCAAGCCATTATATTGATATTACAAAAATATTTAGGACAAAACAAACTTATTAACTTCGCAATTCTTCTTTATGATCTTAATTTTAATATATTTTAAATTGCATTATCAGGATGAATCATTTATGTTTTCTCGAAAAATTAAAAATATAATTTATTATTATTTTATTAATTATTTATTACTTACTAAATTTGTATATATGTGGAGAATAAAATTAGATTAATATGTATTAATTTATTTTTAAAGTTATTAGGTATTCAGCAAAAAAATATTTAAATTTTAATTTTAATTTTGTAAATTCTAAAATTATTATAAGATTATATATTAATATTTATTTATTTTTTTTATTTGACAAAGGTTACATAGTTGTTAGTGTCTATTACTTAGTTTAAATGTAACTAAATTAAAATTAAAATATTAAATTTAAGTTAGTGTTAAGGTTTAGAATTTGGTCAATTGAGGTATTTGGTTATTTGTAATTCAACATGATCTCTATAGAGAATCCAATCCTGTCCAAAAACAATAATAATAGATTTTTGATTGGTTGATCATATGGGCATGTTGAACAATTGGATTTGCATATATAAATAAATTGATTAAAAAACAATTTTTTTTAAAAGAGATTGCAATCTCGGAAAAAAAAAAAAAATTGTTCCTATATGTTTTATATTTATTAATTATAAGTGACAATCTTATCAATCTCGTATAATTGGAATTTTTTTATAATAAAAAGTTTTTATGATTTTGAGATATGAAAATTTAACAATGATAAATCTCCCATTGCAATTATTGACTCATTGACATGATAATAGATATGCAACACAAATAAATCTATAATATATAAATAAAGTTGTTAAATGTCCAATAAAAATAGTCTTATAAGCAAATAAATTTGAAATACATAATAAACTTGTTATTAAATTAATATAGATAAATCTATAATATATAAATAAAGTTATTATTAAATTAATTTGTGAAATAAATTAAATAATTTTGTTAATAAAATAATAATTATAAAATTCTTGAATTGAGGCTTCTGTGATCCATAATATTTTTAAGAAGAGTTTCAGCGTAAATCACATGTAGAAAACCTTTGTCGACGCGTTTCAAACCAACTAGTGTGGTTCATCGTCAGGACAAGTTGAGGAGTCAAAGCTTTAGCCTCGGCTCGTCTCCGACCCAAGCTATGGAAAATGTATGTAGATGACACTAATGACATCTGGTCCCATGGCCAAGAGGAGTTGGATCTCTTCTTCAATCACCTTAAGTGTCAATCCTCTGCCATTAAGTTCACCATGGAAAAACAAGTTAATGGTTGCCTCCCCTTCCTTGATATTCTTATCTCTAAGAATATTGACGATTCCCTCTCCCACTTAGTGTTTCGGAAGAAAATGCATACTGAACAATATCTTCATGCCAATTCCCATCATTTCCCCGCACAGAAATTGGGCGTTCTTAACACCCTTGCTACTCATGCCCTTAGGATTTCTGATAATAAGAGCTTTGATCAGGAGAAATCCCATCTCCTTAATGTCTTTATGGAGAATGACTATAGTAGGCGCCTTTGTCAAAAGACTTTCCTTAAAGCCTCCAATAATTCTGTTATTAAAAAAGAACCTAAAGAGCATCTCCTAGGTGTCCATCTCCCCTATGTCCAGGGAACCACAGACAAGATTGCTCGGATTCTTAAGAAGTATAATATTCCCTCAACCTTTAGGCCCCTCAACACCATTCATAAATCCCTCCGATCGGTGAAGGATCCTGTTGACCCTAAGGACATGAAGGGTGTCTACATGATTCCTTGTTCTTGTGGGACCCCTTATATCAGGGAAATAAGACGCTCCATCCATCAAAGGATTAACGAACATGCAGCTGACCTAAGGCACGGGAGAACCAAGACTTCAACGTTAGCAGAGCATGCAGAAAAGACCAAGCATCAGGTTTGTATTGAGGAGGCCAAGGTTATTGCCAAGGTTGCGCAGTTCCATCACCGTAAATTCAGGGAAGCCATTGAAATTGAGAGGAGGCCAAATAATCTCAATAGAGATGACGGTTGGAAGATCAGTAGTTGTTGGATCCCTGCCCTGTCTTCCTAGTATTTCCTTCCCCTTCCTCCCCCTCCTCCCTTGTTTGAACTTTTCTAGCTTTCTAGGTTTCTGCGTATCCTTCTCCATCCTCCTAGGTTTCTCCTTTGATTAATTTTTGATCATGTTCTTGACCATCTTGTTTTTAATTTTTGACTCTTGTTCTAATATTTTTATTAATAATATCTTAATATTATCATCCCTAGATCTATTAGATAGCTTTTCTTATAATTTTTTATTTTATGTTCTTTACGCGTACCTTAATCTAAAATTATTATTATATTATTTATTTTTAATTTTTAATTTTTTTAACTAACAATTAAAAATATAAAATTAAATAACAATTAAAAATAATTATTAAGTCTGTTTAATAATTTTATTATTTCCAAAAAAACAACTGACCCTTTTACTTAACCTAGATGACTATATATTTCCCTACTGGATTTAAATATTTAAATATGTTAAAAAAGAATTTAAAAAATTAATAACCAAATAGTATTATTAATAAAATGTTCTGGATACCCTTTACTTAACCTTTTGAACTTAAATAATTAAATTAAATAATTTAATTACCAATAAGATTTATAAATGAAATAATATAAAATTCAAATATATAATATATTATAATATCAAATTATTGAATTTAAAAATAAAAATAAAATAATACAAGATTCAATTATTTAACATTTTATATAAATTATTGAATTATTTATTAGGAATATAATGAGTTGCTTTGACTATATATTATATTACTATTGACCCATAATTAACATTAGAATATTATTATATAATTTCGTTGTTTTTATATAGCCGTTAATAGTCACACCCAGCCGTTTGGAAGATCTGCTCTCCCTATTTAACTCGTAGCTATGATCTGACTCCTCAACTTGTTTTGATGATGAACAATAGTAGTGGTTTGAAACGCTTCGACAAAAGTTTTCTACATATGATTTATGATCTGATATAAAATGAATATTAAAAAATAATATTGATAAATCTCGCTAAAAAGGAGAGAAGAATGTCAGAGAACTTAAATCCCATCCCGATATGGAAGGCATTGTGACAATATAAAGTTTTGAGATGAAGTTGCTTTTATGTGCCCTTACTTCCCCCATGTATATATTGAACATTTGAGACTTTATGAAAATGTTTAATCTCTACGATATTTATATTTGTTGCTTTATGCATGAGTTTTTAGTAACATTATGAGGGAAGGGTTACAATTAATCGATGTTTATTGTGTTAATAAAGAATGAATAACATTGTTGAATCATGTGTATGAGTACCTAACTCATAGTTGGGATTTCTTTAGCAAATTGAATTAGATGTTTAGTTATTTCGACTACTTTTATGAAGGGATCACAATGATGAGTTAATATAGAATCAACTTACATTAAAAGTTTAATGATATTTTTTACTGGGCAGGTATATAATAAGGTTTAGGTTTTTGTTCAACATTCCCAAGAGATGCTTTGTTCTACCATGTAAGTCAAAATAGTTTCCCAACTAATTATTGTAACACTATTTCTTTTTGTGGAAGTTTAGAAATATTACACGCTCTTATGCTTAGTGTGTGGGTTGGTAGGTCGCTATGTATATATATAAAAAGATACTTATGAGAATTAAGTTGGTGAGAGAGTTGATTTTGTTTTTATATTTGCAATTTTTTAGTTTTAATTTAAGAGAGATATTCCTAGTAAATCTTTATATGACTAAGTGGAAAATCATTCCTTCATCATTATTTTACTTATTCAAGTTCATTGCAAATAAATATTATTTTTTTATATCTACATCTCATTTGTGACATGTTTCAGGTAACTTATGGTTATGATGAATAACCTTGCATAAATAACTAATGGATGCGGCTTGTATGACTACCTTGTTTGTTTATTTAGCATGTACATAGTGTAAATATTGTATATTGAAGTCATTATAGTGAATTTTTTTTTTTTGCTTAAGCAAGAGTCGATCCTTTTTTTTCCATTAATTTGTAAAAAATATGTTACATAAAATACAAAGTCTAGACCTCTGGAACTATTGCGCGGGAAACAAAATAACACAAAAGCAAGTGTCAGTGAGCAAAAGAGGAGCGATGGCCCACAAAAGGAAGACGGCTTGCCCGCTATGGAAACCTAGACCAACGAGCCGCCAACATGCACGGTGAACCTAGGTCATTGATCCGCTGCTATTAGATCCAACGGTGGAGAGGCATATTGGGTGAAAAAGAAGCAAGAGAATACCTGCCCGATGTAGGCGGTATTCTCTCTCCCGCTGGAGCCACGTGTTGAGGGATAAGTCGCATCAGGCTCATTTCTAGAAAACTGCTTCTGGAGTTGAAGGCTCCCAATGAACCGAAAACCACCTTGAGGGTGGTAAAGAATGTCAAGTGGTGGACCTAAAGATGGATTAGCTGTATTATAAAGAAAATTTCAGGTCTGTTGAGTATGCATCGAATAAAACTCGAACCCACCAACCTGCTCGTTGAATCTTGGCCATTGTTCCTCCCCTGCTTGATCCAACGGTTTAAATGAATATCAGATGCTTGAGTGGCAAGAGGAATACTCGCCTGATAAAGGCCATATTCTCTCTCTTTCCTGGGACATATGTTGATCGATGAGAGGCATCGGGTTGATATCTAGAAAACCGCTTCGGGTATTGAGGCTGTCCGAAAACCCGTAAACCATCTTGTCCGTGGTTTAGCTCACAGTAACGCCGATTTGTTGCACCCATTACCTGCAAAACATCAAAGAGCCACGAATGTGTCCCTGCCACCTGCTATGGTAGGAATTCCATTGATTCTTCTGACTGGAAGCCCTCCACTCCTTCTTCCTGCGAAACAAAGCAAAGTTGAACTGTATTGAAGGATCATTTGTATAAACCCTTTTGCTGTAATTCATCACCCACCTAAGAACACTGGGTCTGAGCTAATCTGTGCTGATATAGCTGAAGAAGGATTGGCTGCTCCTTTCAAAATTCATCCAAGACTGTAAATCTGCTTAACCCCAACTTATGCAATCTACTGGAATCCTCTGTTCTGATAAAGTTCTCGATTTTCATTTGCTTGGCTGAGACAATCATCCCTCAACGTGCCATGGGGAGCTTCATACCATTTGTACTTATTGCTTCTCTTAGAACAGAGAACACCTTTATTAGCTAAAATATCTTCTAATTTATTGGCAGTCCGTCGCACATGCTTGAAACTTAAGGTCCTCATGTTCTGAAGGTGGGCATGGATCCTTTGATAGACCTGAAGAAGCCTTCAATGTCTCAAGACTTTTTCGGAGCTGAGCCACAACAGATTCATTTAACTGAATTGATAACCAGCTTAGAGTCTGCTTCAATTATGATGTTCTGAAGCTTGTCATTCTTTAGGATTTCTAAACAGTGCTTTAGGGCCATTAGCTCTGCCATATTGTTTGTGGCTCTTCTCAAATTACAATGAAAAATATACAGAATACATTCCTTTTCATCCCTTATCACCCCCCCATAACCAGCCAGGCCCGGGTTTCCTTTTGAGGCTCCATCTATACTACATTTCAAATATCCCTGAGGGGGAGGATGCCAAAAGTCTTTATTAGTGACTACCTGGTCTACAATTCTTTGGTTACCCTGAGGAATAAGCCCCTGCAAACCCAACTGAAGCAGAATCTGCACATCAGCAGCTGAAGGGGGGTTCTTAGGGGGTACTTTCAATAAAGTTCCAACTGTCTCCTTAAGCTATCTTAATATTTGTTCCATAATGCTCTGGGAGGAACTCTTCTGATTTTTGAAAATTCTATTATTGTGTTCTTTCCAGACATCCCAAATTAAGAAGCTTGGAGCTAACGCCCAAGCTTTGTTTACTATTTCATAATCAAAGAAGTTTCTTCTCCAATTCCTTAGGGTGTTAGTAATGCTTCCTTTGTCCCTATCTGTTTGTCTGAAAATTAAGGCAATCCTATCCCACAACAAGGAAGTAAAAATGCAGCTGTTGAGAAGGTGCTCCACAGTTTCATCTTGTAATTCACATAGCTGGCATCTAGATGCGCCCGAAACACCCCTTTTCCGGATGTTTTCCCATGTCAGAATTTTTATGATGCACTAACCACATGAATAGTTTAGTTTTCATCCATCTTTGGTGCTTCCATAGTTACTTCCAAACCCAATCCGGTTCTGTGGAATCCAGCTTAAGGGCTATGCACTTTTCCACTTTAAGGTTAAAGTTTCCTTCATTTTTCTTACCCCATCTTAGTTGATCAGAATCATCTGATATTAGGATCATTCTTTGATTCAGGATGGTTGTTAGAGCATCAGCCTGTGCTTTCAAGGGGGCATTGTTCCTGTATTCCATCTCCTTCCAAATTCTCCATTTTCCTCCGCTATTAGTCTGATCCCAAAATTCATTTACTCTGAGTAACCTTTGGTGTCAGTATCATTTTTGAGATTTTCAAAGTTTTCTCTTAACAGTTTAGGTTCCTGTTGCCAGCTGTCCTCCCAAAACCAAGCAAGGTCTCCAACTCTTATTTCCCAGAAACTACTTTTCTAGATTATGTCTCTATTTTCCCAAGCTTTATTCCATATGTGGGAGCATTTTATGTTTCCAGACATTCTTATATGGTCCTTGGCTTGCCAATTATTTGCATATTTTTTATTCCAAACTTGTGCCCAAGGAGCATCTCGGTCTTTCAACTATCTCCACCATAATTTTGCCCCCAACACTTTGTTGAGCACTTCAGGATCATCCAGACCTAAACCTCCATGTGTTTTAGGTTTGCATATCTTGTCCCAGGCTACCAAGGCCCATTTTTTCTTTTATTTCCCTTTGCCCCAAAGAAAATCTCTTTGGATATTTTTGTATTGTTGCATAACCCCTTTTGGTGCTGGAAGGGTTGAAAACATGAAGATGGGGATTGATTGAAGGACAGCTTTTGTGAGAACCAGCCTTCCAATTAAATTCAAGGATCTTCTTGTCCATTTACGTGTTTTGTCCTGTAACTTATTAATCACAGGCTCATAAACTATCTTGCTCAAAGGTTTATTTGTGAGAGGTACTCCCAGATATTTGGATGGTAGCATATCTCTTTGAAAGCCTAGTATTCTAGAAATATTTCTTTGAATAGAAATGTTGGTATTGAAAAAGAAAATTTTTGATTTGGAGCGGCTTACCTCAGTACCCGCAACCATAGCAAAGTCTCGCAAGATTTGTTTATGAGCTTGCGCTTCCTTGACCGTAAGAATGCCCTGTAGCATGTATCATCTACAAATTGTTGATGGGTTAAAGCATATCCGTTCCCCGATAGTTTTAGACCCTGGATCTTACCCTCTTCTTTAGTAGACTTGATAGCTCGTCCTAGTCCTTCCATCATAAGAAAAAAGAGAAAGTGGGAGAGAGGGTCTCCCTGTTTGAGGCCTCTTGAAGGATTGAAGATCTTAGATGGAGAGCCATTTACCAAAATTGAAAAACTGGAGGTAGTAACCAGGGCCATTACCCATCTCACCCAGTTGTGGTCAAATCTGTATGCTAGAAGGAATTTTCTAATATAGGCCCAATTTAACTTATCATAAACCTTTTCTATGTCCAATTGCATAATCATTCCTGCTTTCCTTTTACTTGTCAGAGAGTGAACTACCTCATGAGATTGAATGATATTGTTGTGAATTTCTCTGCCCTCCACATATCCCATTTGCTCCCTAGAAACCAGAGTTGGTAGAAGGGGTTTAAGCCTGTTGGCGATTACTTTGGAAATTATTTTATACATCACATTGCATAAAGCTATAGGTCTGAATCTGTCAGGTGTCATAGCATTGTCCTATTTTGGAATCAAGAAGATGAAGGTTGTGTTAAAAGCCTTCAAAACAATTCTACTCTTCCTGGAGTCCTCCACCACATTTAGTATATCTTGCTTGACAATGCTCCAACAAGCTTTAAAGAAATCCACATTGAAACCATCTAGGCCTAGCGCTTTTCCATTCTGCATTTATTTGATGACTTCACTGACCTCCTCTTCATTCACCGGCCTATTAAGATTAAAATTGTCCTCTCTTGTTACAAGCTTTGGGATGTGCTTTGTGAAGTCACCGATGAATTGCGATCTGTCTACAAGAGGTTCCTTTGTTATGCCTTGAAAATGTTCAACCAACACAGCTTCTATGTCCTTGTGGGTATTGAACTGGTTACCTTTGGAATCCTTGATAGTTGAGATCCTATTGTGAGATCTATGCTCCAAGATAGATCTGTGGAAAAACCTTGTGTTTCTATCTCCTTCTTTTAGCCATTGTACTCTTGACTTTTGTGCTAAATTATTCCTCTTGTTTGCATAAGTCCTCCCATTCCTGTTGATACTTGTTATCTTGTTCATTTCTTTCCCCATCAAAGCCTTCATTGATTAGGGTCTAATTAATTTCTTGTATTTTCTTTTCAACAACTGTTTTTCCTTCAAAAATGTTGCCAAACTCATTCTTATTCCAATCCTTGAGCCTGATTTTGATATGTCTTAATATTTTTTTCAAAATGAACATTTTGGTGCCCTGAATCTGCAAATCTTCCTTCCACCATTTTTCAATGTTGTTGATGAAGTCTGGATGGGTAAGCCAGATGTTTTCAAACCTGAAAGGTCTATTTTTTAGGGTTCTTATACAGGATGCCTCAACTTGAATAGGCCAAAGGTCCGAGCCACCAAAGGGGAGAATCCTCGCCGTCATATCAAGTCCTATGAGCATAAGGTCCTCTGAGATAATGAATCTATCAAGCTTTGAAGCTACTTGAGACTCTCCACCTCTTTTAATGTTGCAGGTGAAGAGGCCATTACTCGTATCAGTGTCGACTAGCTTCATATTATTAATAAAATTCTAAAAAGCTATAGAGTCTATTCCTTGTGTTCTAGTCCCACCCTTTTTTTCCGACAGGGACCTGATCATGTTGAAGTCCCCTCCTAAAATCCATGGTATTTCTGAATATCTCTCTCAGATCCTCTAGTGAGTTCAATAGACTGAGTTTGTCATCAGGCTTTTGAGGACCATAAACGTTTGTGATTAATTAAACTTCCCTGTCTCCCACAGGCTGGATAACCATTGATAAGTAGTTTCTAGATGCTTCAGCATCCACTATACTTATTCTTTGAGGGTTCCAAAGTGTGAGAATACCTCCTGCTGTTTTTTCTGCTTTGACTTCAAGAAATTCATACTTATTGAACCATTTGCTATGTATTTCTCTTATTTTCGTTATTGAACATTTAGTCTCTTGGATGAAAATCATATCAGGTTTCTCTTCTTTCATTCTATTGCTAAGATTCCTTTGTTTCCTCTTACTTCCTAGACCTCTAATATTCCAAGATGTGATCTTCATTAAGAAAGATTTGTAAAGGAATAGCTGGTTAGATCTTTCACCTTACCTGAATCTATCATCAGTTTTCCACATTCAATCAAAAGCTCTTTTTGTTTTTTTATGCCCTTTTTCCTTCCTGGATTTCTGGGAGCGAGTCCTGATGAGGTTTTCAAGGTTTTCACCCCTTCGTTGTCCTACCTTTAGAGGTTTCTTTTCCCTCCCAACCCTTTAGCCTAAGTTCTCCATAGAAACAACTGATGCACTCTATTAAACTCCTCTTGAGGTAGTGAATCCATACCTTCCATGGTCCCCTGTTTCAAGAATCTTTCTAGATCTAGGTGTTCTCTTTTAAGAATATCCTGCAGTTCATGATCCTCCATTTCTACCTCACTCGGGGTCATTTCTTGGTCCATTTCTAGTTCCATGTTGCTCAACATATTCCCATTTTGATGGTTAATATCCTGTATCTTCTCACTATTTTCTTCCTTTTCCTTCTCCCTTGTGCTTCCTTCCATGGCCTGATTTACCTTTGTTACCTCTTCCTCTTCTTTTAGTATTTTGTACCTGTTCGGACTTTCCTGTTGCTCCTCTGTGTGGTTTTTCTTTTCACCCTTTTACCTCATTTTCCTCTATTTCCCACTTTATGAAAGCTCTCAGTTTATTTCCCTACTATAACTTTACTTCTGCTCTCTGTTTTGTTGAGAGGGCAGTCTCTGAATAGATGCCCATGTTCATGACATTTATGACATCTAAAAGGAATATGTTCATAATCCTCTGTTTGCACCCATTCTTCATCAAAAACTTCCAGTATCACCTCATCCAGTAGAGCTCCAAAGAGATCCATCTCCACACATATATGGGCGAAGGAGGTGTACTTTCCCCTTCTGGTTGCCTTAGATATATTAACAAAACCCTCTAATTTATTTCCTATTTCTGCTAAAGATTCTGGTTGCCAGTAATCTAGAGGTAAGGAGTAGAGGCATACCCAAATTGGGACCGAAGTGAAAATCTCATGCTCCGGGACAAAATATATCATCCAAGGCTGCATATAGAGGCCTGCAGTTGCATAGAAGTAGGGCCCTCCTTCAAACACCCTGTCTTTATCCTCGATGTTAGTGAAGACTATAGTAAAGAAACCATTTGACCCAAGATGCAGGTCTATATGCCCTTTAGGTTTCCAGTGATATTTAATCCACGTCTGTAGCACTTTCTCTGTGGGCCATAACCCCATGAATTTACAAATGATAGCATAAGTCCTCATATGATCCTTATGTGCCTACAGTACTGGATCACTTAATACCACTCTGGGTATGACTACGGTCTTAGGTTTACATGGACCCTTTTGTTTTTTGTTTTTTGCTTCCTGTTTCTTGTCCTCTTCCTCTTTTTCTTTATTTACATCTTCCTCCCTTTTATTATTATTCTTCTGTGTATCATCGATGTTCCGTTTCCCTCCTTCTGAAAGACCTTTTTCAACCTCCAGTTTTTTCTTGCCTCGGCTGGAGACTGCCTAACTGTAGGAGGGAGTGGAGCTCCCCCCTTTATGCCCCTCGACATTCAACGCCTGAATAATTTTTGTAAACCCTAGCTCTTACTAGTCGTCACCTCTAGATCCTTCATCTCCTCTCCATTTTTTTACTTGCATAATCCATTATGGAATACTCATGTGTTAGAGCAGCCATGTCAATCTCAATGTAACCCTACATGGTTCATCTTATGATTGCATGACTAGTCTCCCTCCCATTACAATGAATTTAGTATCTATTGGAATATATCATTATTTAATATAGATATTTGGCATGTTGTATATTAGTTATAGAGAATGAGATCTTGATCTTACCCATGGCTAATGAAACTTGGAAAAACATCACTAAGTCATGGTTAAATCATAAAGGGATTAATATCTTATTTACTCAATGACGTTAAGGAGGGATCTAGGTACAACACATGTGGTATCAAAATACAAATTTAAAATTAAGAACTTTGGAAACAAGTATTGAGTGGTTAATCATTACAATTTAGGAGAGAATTGAAAGAAAAATATTATTGTTGTGAATAACTAGTCACTGAGCAATAAAATTTTGTTAATGGTATGTAGGGGTATCAAATTTGGGGAGAAGATCTTAATTTATGAGAAAATTCCCAAGTGGCATCCCATTTATGAGGAATACCTTATTGCATTTGTGGAGAAATATAATGCTCAAATTAGATTAACTTGTTTAATTGTAAATATTTTGTCTCTATCCATTAAACATAATCAAAATTAGTAAAATTGATTAAATGTGAGTCACTATATTTTACAAAATGGAATAATTGAGTTTTGAGAATTTGAAATCATATCAATGGTGAAGTATTCTATCTTAGTTTATATGCGATAATTGAAAACTTAATAATGATCTAAACATTGTTTTGTATATGAAGAAAATAGAATGAGTTACTAATCATTAGAAGCATAAGAGTGACAACATAGTTGCAAATGTGAAATCATTTATTTTCCAAAAATAATAATTATTCTATCATTATATTAAAAGTGAAATATAATTTTTTTCTTTATGAGAATTGTTCAAAAGCTATTAACACTTGTTTTTCTAAGTGATAAAAATGAATGAGTTTGTAGAAGTTCAGAGAATTATAATTCGAATGACACAATTAGACTATTCTATTAAGTGATCAAAATGAAATGAGTTTGCTTTCATTTGTAGAGAAGTGGTGCAGTTAACATTTAAAAAAATGGTTAAGTCTCTTACCATTAATGAGGGACAAAGTAGAGGTGAAATGAAAATAAAATGAGTATAATTTTGTTTGTTTGTTTGTTTGTTTGTTTTTGTCTTTCATTTGTAGAGAAGTGGTGCAGTTAACATTTAAAAAAATGGTTAAGTCTCTTACCATTAATGAGGGACAAAGTAGAGGTGAAATGAAAATAAAATGAGCATAATTTTTTTGTTTGTTTGTTTTTGTTTTTGTTTTGTTTTGTTTTGTTTTGTTTGTTTGTTTGTTTGTTTGTTTGTTTGTTTGTTTGTTTGTTTTTGTTTTTTTTCTTGGTTCAGTTATCCACTCCATTTTAGAAGAAAAATCATGGAGTGAATAAAATGACTAGGAGTCATTCTATTGATAAGGCAACGTTGGTTCATATTGGGTTGTTAACTTCTGAGAAGGAAAATAAATAATAGAACTACATTTAGGATGAAATTGAAATGATTCAAAGAAGAAAAAGAATAAAAAAGGAGAAAAAATAGAAAATTTTAACAAAAACATACAAAAACACAAATGGAGTTGAAGTGAGCCAATATTTCAAGGAAATCAAAATGAATTTGTTCTTGAAAGAAAATCCTTATAGGTTTTTTAATAGTTCAATACCAATTTAGAGAAAATACTCAAATTTCATGTTTAGGAGATTGGGTAGTAAAATCTAACTAACTTAAAATGAGTTGAATATTGATTAACGAAATCCCTCGATGGAGAAGGGTGAATGCATGAATATGGGCAACATTTTTGGGTCAAATGTGGCAATGAAATTTCAAGTTTTTCCTCTTTTATCGAATTGAAGCCCTCAAAAGCATTGTGAATTTTGATTCAGAGTAAAAAGACAAATTGTGGAGAATTATATTATTGTCCTAATGATATTTTTTGCAAAAACAATTCATATAATATGTCAATTTTCCATTAAATGAAATTCTTGTCCTTGTAAATTTCCACACATCTTAAGAGGTATGTGTGTGTTCACGTAGCATAACTTAATCTAAAATGTGTAAATTTTGAACAATATATATGTGAGCATGATCTACATGGAGAGAGGTAAATTTTTCATATTAAAATTTTATTTTTTTATGCAAAATTTTATTTTTTATTATTTCTCAAAGTTGGCAAAAAAATATTTCAATTGCATTTTGTAGACACATGTGTTCACGTAAGATTTTTTTCAACTATTTAAATAAATTGAAAAACCAAGAGTACCCTTTTGAAGAGGACTTGTAAACGAAGATAGTGTTATTTTTTGAAAAAAATTCATTGTGTATATTTTATGATATTGATTTTTTATTCAACCTCTTTAAAATTGTTCAAAAAAAAATCAAACATTATATTTAAAAGAAATTAGATGAAAAATGTCACATGAATTCGAAAATGTCAAATTCATATGTCATTGGATAGAAGATTCCTTCATGAATCCAACATGATCAACTCTGCCACCTAATGACAAATTGTTCCTTAAGTCCACTAGGATACAAAATGGTGTTGCGTGAACATTTACAGAAGGGGTGCTGAAATTGTGGATTTTGGAACTTCTGAGGCTCGATCGAGTGTTTAAAGGGCTCGATCAAGCGTTTAAATTTCAAATTCAAGTATCCAGATCGAGGGTGTTGCAAACACTTGATCGAGCCATTTGTGTGGTAACATTGGCATGATCGAGCACTATGGCTTAATCAATCTATATAGCTTGATTAGCTCGATCGAGTCTCTATAAGAAAAATTGTGAATCTCATAATTTAGATTTTAGAATCAATAAAGGTCTATAATTTAAGTTTTTACCGCATTTTAAAATTCTGAATTTTATTAGAACTTTTGTTGTCATGTCATGTAAAAACCTTCATAAATTTAATATTAATATTAACAAGTTATTATCATTATTATTAATTAATAAAATTATGAATTTGATATAAATAAAAAATTAATATTAAATATTTTAATGTTAATATTAAATATAATTGAATAATATAAAATTATCTATATATATAAAATTTGTATAATATAATATATATAAAGCAATGACCAAATAATAAATGTGGGTTAATATGCATCCGCAAACCATCACACATTTTAAATATGTATATATAAATAATAATAATCATTGTTGTAGACATCAAAATAAAAATAAAAATTTATTAAACAAATATTTTAATTTCAGAATTTTTAAATTTTTAAATATAGAGGAAGAAGTGGGAGAAAAGGTTGAAAGAGAGCAGAGAGAGAGAGAGAGAGAGAGAGAGAACAAAAGATGGAGAGGGGGAGGAGGAAATAGAGTCCCCCACCGAGAAATAGAGGGAGCTCGAGAGATGCAATTGGAGGAAACGACAGGGAAGGAGGAAGTTCAAGACAGATAGAGAGAGAAAGGTGGAGAGAGAGATCTAGGAAGTGACAAGGGAGAGATGAAGAGAGAGTGTTTATCTTTGGGCGTGATATAGAAAGACAAAGAAAGAGAGATGGAGAGAAGGGGGAGAGAGAATGAGAGAGGGAGGGAGATAGTCAATATAATTGTAGAACAAATCTTGAGAGAGAGAGAGAGATGAGGGGGAGAGACAAAGGGAGTTGGGAGAGAAAGGAAGAGAGAGAGGACTTGAGAGGGAGGGAGGGAGAGAGAGAGGGAGGTAAGAAGAAAGACATATAGAGAGACTAAGGTGGAGAGAGAGAGAGGGAGTGACAAGGGAGATGGAGAGAGATGGATAGAGGAGAGTAGAAGGGAAGGGAGATAGAAGAGGAGATCAAAGGAGAGAAGAGGAAGAGAGAGAGAGCGGGAGCGGGAGAGGGAGAGGCAGGGATATATAGATAGATATGGAGAAATGATGTGTATGTTTGTGGGGTGATATAGAGAGATAAAGAAGAAGAGACAAAGGGAGATAAATATATAGATGGAAGGGGGAGAGAGGGAGGAAGAGAGAGAGAGAGAGAGAGAGAGATAGATATGAAGAGAGAGAGCATGTGTGTCTGGGGGGGGTGAGATAGAAAGACAAAGAAGGAGAGATGGAGGGAGACATCAATATAGATGGATGGGGGAGAGAAAGGGAAGAAAATTGCTTATGTTAGATGCATTGATTTTAGTGTACATATAATGATTTATAATCGTATTTGATTTCTTACATTAGATGCATTGATTTCACTGTAGATGTTGATTTCTAATTATATTTCATTGAGCTTGCATTAGATGCATTTATTTCAGTGAAGATGCTAGCGTTTTATTTGATGTAACTAGATATACATTGTACATTAATTTCAAGGTAATTTATTTAACAGTGTGCATTGATTTTAGTGTAAGCACAAAAAAATATTGACGAAGTGCATTATGACTAAGCTTTTGTAGATAACCTCAAACAAAATAAAAAATCGAATAAAACTTATTTCAATAATAATGAATTGATTGAAATATTTCAATAAATACTAGTAAATTTAGGAAATTTGGTAACATTATATAAAATTATAGAAATGTTGTCATATAATTTTTTTGACATATATATTAAATTTCAATGAGATTGACTTATATCATGTTATGACTAAGCTCTTGTAGATAATCTCAAAAGAAATAATGTTGAATAAAATCTATTTGTTGTTTACATGACATCTTTTAAAATTAAATAAAACTTATTTCAATCCTATTTATTCTTTTAATTGAACCTGGAGACAAGAAATTGATAGAAATTATTAAAAAAGTTGTTAATGCAATGATATATGGGTGGGTCAACAAAAATTTCATATATGTATTTTTTATTATAATAAGGATGACTTTATAATTTAAATAATTTATTTTTAAAATTGAATTGTAATAACATACATGTTGATCAAGCATTAAAAGACACTTTTTACAAGTTAATATGAAGCATGATTGTAATTCTTTCAATGTTCAATATTTAATTGATACATGATATATTTTAGTTCATTTTAAGTATCAAAGTGACTTGCATCATAACTTAAGTTGTACTTATTTTCTTAGTCTATTAAACTGGAAATCAAATTTGTTATATTTACTAATAAAATTATAGTATATATAATTTTTTTTAAATTAGCGAAATAATTTTAACATATCCATGAACATCAAAAATTAATGACCATTCATAAACAATATTACTACAAATCCATAAACTAAAACATTGAATACATGTATCAATAAACTATCCATATGAAAATATATACAAATTACAAATATCACATGAACATCCATAAATTGAAATAATAAGCATCCATACATTAAAATAACGTCCATGTACATCCATAAATTGTCCCTGTATGAAAATATACAAAGTCTATATCACATGTGAATGCACCCTATGAAATGAGCCTGAAAATTTACAAATTACCCACTCTAAGTACCACCAAAACTCCTGTGTGAGTTATGTCGCATAAGTAAGTGTCCATAAGTTGGTACTACAATATAACACATTCAAATTCAAACTAATTAGGTCATTATTTGTACAAAATAAATAGTCTGGAGATAATGATTTTGAACCACATTTTTAATTACATATACATTAATATACTAACCTCATTAAAGTCCAAATGGAAATTAGATAGAATCTGAGTATGATGAATCTGGGTTTAGTGCTTCCATGCCTGTGGCTCAATGATTAGGGCCTGCATCGATGGAATAACATCATCAGTGCCTCCAAAACCAACATCCTACTCACATGTCCACATAACAGCGACATCAATGGCACTTTGCATATGGGTCTGTGTACACAATAGCAAGGAAAAGTTATAATTAATCTATAAATTAATTATCATATCTGTGTAACTTAAAAAAGAAAATGTTGAAATCTTAGGAATAATTTTTTTACCTCAATTGTTGGTCCATGTGATTGTACATAGTGATTCTCCTCCACATTAGTGTTATGAGGTGGAGGAGAATCCATGGAAACATGCTATGGTCGAGGATGGCCTGGTTGATCAACTATCCCCTAGGATGACCTCATAAGCTCACCCATGTAGTTGGGTTGTGTCTACATGTTATCATGAGCTTATTAATATAAATTCAATCTAATATGAACTAGAAATTAATATAAATAATTATGCATAATTTGACAAGAAGAGTCAATATTTTTGTATATATATGTACCTGGTTTGTGTCACACGGGTCGTGCACCCTCCAAATATCATGAATGACATCATGACATATACATGCATATGTCAAAAGTTGGTCAACAAGTAAACT
This sequence comes from Pinus taeda, assembly GCA_000404065.3. Taxonomy (NCBI): domain Eukaryota; kingdom Viridiplantae; phylum Streptophyta; class Pinopsida; order Pinales; family Pinaceae; genus Pinus; species Pinus taeda. The sequence goes on from APFE030373284.1 coordinate 24,376, forward strand.
CGCCAGAAATTCATCATCATATAAGGGCATTGGTGGGTCATGAGGCAATGATGGTGGTCTCCTAATCTCACCATCCAATGCAACATGTGCATTGGCCAATGATGTCCCCATGTTGTCTACAATAGTCTCCTTGGTCTCACCACCGAGTTACAACAACTCCTCTAGATCTGTCAGTAATACCAAGCTCTGAGACAGTAGTGGCAAGAATCTTGGAGATGGTGGTACATGCCTAGGGTCCCTATGATCCCCCTCGTGCTCATAGGTATGCCCCAAGTTGGGTCCATAATAATGAGATATGGTATAAGTGTAATCTAGCCTCATATGTAACATGAACTCTGCATATCAATGCTTGGCAAAATAAATGGCAACTTGATCATGGTGGGGGAACTTTCCCAAGCTCCAATGAATTTATCATACACAAAAGGGGTTGCATCAACATTCCTAAAATATTTTTTAAAATTTTAGATAATATTTCCATGGAAAATTATTATTTTCCCTCTAGGTGAATGTATAACACACATTTGAAATCTTGGATTTTAAATATGTATTATATATATAAAAATTGTTGTATGCCATCAAAAAATTTCTATATATATATAATACATATTTGAAATCTTGGATTTTAAATATGTATTATATATATAAAAACTTTGTTGTACGCCATCAAAACATTATATAGTGTGTGTGGTGTGTGTGTGTGTGTGTGTGTGTGTGTGTGTATGTATAATATAATATTTTAATTGTCCAAAAGTATTTTAAAAATTTTGAAATATATATGGAGAGAGAGTAGGAAAGAAGGGTAAGAGAGAAAGAGGGGGATAGAAAGATGGAGAGAGGGAGAGGAGAAGTGAGTCTCTGAGAAAGAGAGGGAGATAGAGAGATGGAGTTGGAGGAAAATATAGGGAAGGAGGAAGTTCAAGACATATAAAGAGAGAATGGTGGAAAGAGAGAACTAGGGAGTGATAAGGGAGTGATGGAGATGTAGTGTGTATGTTTGGGGGTGACATAGAAAGACAAATAAGGAGAGATGGAGAGAATGGAGAGAGAGAATGAGAGAGGGAGTGAGATAGTCAACAAAGTTGTAGGATGAAGCTTGAGAGAGAGAGAGAGAGAGAGAGACAGAGAGACAGAGGGGGAGAGACAGAGGGAGGTGGGAGAGAAAGGAAGAGAGAGAATACTTGAGAGAGAGGGAGGGAGAGACATGGAGTTGGAGGGGGGGAGAAAGGGAGGTAAGAATAAATACATAGAAAGAGAGAGAGAGAGAGAGAGAGAGAGAGAGAGAGAGAGAGAGAGAGAGAGAGAAAGTGACAAGGGAGGGTGAGAGAGGAGAGTAGGAGGGAAGAGAGATAGAAGGGAAGACAAAGGGAGAGAAGGGGAAGAGAGAGAGAGGGAGAGGGAGGGACATATATATAGGTATGGAGAAACAATGTGTACGTTTGTGGGATGATATAGATATATGAAGAAGGATAGGCAGAGGAAGATAGAGATATAGATGGAAGGGGGAGAGAGGGAAGAAGAGACATATAGAGGGAGGGAGGGAAATGTAGAATTTTGTAGAATTTTTCCTACAAATCAACTAGCTTTGATACCATGTAGAATTTTTTCTACAAATCAGTTAGCTCTGATACCATGTAGAAATTTCCCACGTGTAGATCAACCTGGTAATGCAATGTACTAAAGCAAAACACTTCATCTACTTCTACAAACAATTTAGCGGAAGCTTAATCAACCATGAGCAAAATCAATAAGAACACATATAACTGATAAGAAAGAATCAATCACGTATAACACACAAGATATATCCAGGGGAAAGCACCAGCCTAAAACCCCATCTCTATATTATCATACAAGTGGAATATAGTCCACATCACATAAAGCCTTAGCTCGAAAACTATCCAGCTCTCAATACAATCCCTCTGCTACTCATAGATAGTCAAAGGTTTCTCACAAACCTTCTCCTCTACCCTCCAAGCCTCCTATTTCCTTGTGCAATTTCCTTGAGGTCTAGTGCTGTCACTTGTGTGAATTGGCCTCTTCACACACTCACTAATCTCTGATCTAACTGCACAAACCTGAAGGAGATCAATCCTCATCATGGATGAGCTTCCTTTATGGGAAAAATATTTATCCAACTGATAGTACATTGTCCCTTCTCTTATCTCAACTGGGTCTCTGTCTCAACTGACATGCATCAGTTATCCGTCAGAGAATACTCAGTTATCTGAAAATAACAATTGTCACATGCATGCAAGCATCAACAAACTATATCTCATTAATTTAACAACTTGTTGAATTAATATAACTGAACTTGACTAAGTTAAACTAAGTCAACTGATCCTCTCAATATAGAACTCATCCTTAATTCCTCAATCAGTGGAGAAATTATTGCATGTTCTCACAAAGACTTCAATTTTGATTTTCCTTAATTAATTAACTCATGGAGAATTAATTAATTAATATTCAAACTGCTGGTATGACCAAATTTGAATTTTACTTCCTATTTTAGACCAAGGACTGTCTAAAAATAAGAATCTAACTTGAACTGCTAAAAATAGAACTTCTATTTTTAGCACTTCCATTTTTCATTCCCTGTTGCCCAATCTAGCATTGATGCCCAAAATATTATTTTTAGCAGTGTTTTTAACACTTCTATTTTTAGCAATTTCTTATTGCCAATTTTCAACAGGAGAGATAGATAGATATGAAGAGAGAGAGAGAGTGTGTGTGTGTATCTAGGGGGTGAGATAGAGAGACAAAGGAGAGATGGAGGGAGATATTGATATAGATGGAGGGGGGAGAGAAAGGTAAGAAAATTCTTGCACTAGATGCATTGATTTCAGTGTACATATGTTGATTGACTATTTGATTTTTTGCAATAGATGCATTGATTTTTGTGTAGATGTTGATTTATAATTATATTTCATTGCTTGCATTAGATGCATTAATTCCATTAAATATGTTAATTTCTAATCTTGCTTGATTGAGCTTGCATTAGATGCATTGATTTTAGTGTAGATGTTGATTCCTAATCCTATTTGATTGCTAGCACTAGATGTATTGATCTCAATGTAGATGTTGATTTCTAATCCTATTTGATTGCTTCCAACATTAGATGCATTGATTTCAGTGTAGATGTTTATTTCTAATCCTATTTGATTGTTTGCATTAGATGCATTAATTTTCTAGTGTAGATGTTGATTTCTCATCCTATTTGATTGCTTGCATTAGATGCATTGATTTCAGTGAAGATGTTGATTTCTATTTTGATGTAACTAGGTGTATTGTGTACATTAATTTCAAGGTAATTAGTTTAATATTGTGCATTTATTTCAGTGCAAGCACAAAAAAATTATTGACGACGTGCATTATGACTAAGCTTTTGTAGATAAACTCAAACAAAATAAAATCAAATAAAACTTGTATTTGTAACTTTTACATCACCACATCTTTTAAAATTCAATATTACTTATTTCAACCATATTTGAGTTTTTAAAAATGGAATAAAACTTATTTCAATCATAAGGAATTGATTGAAATACTTGGATAACTATTTGTAAATTTAGGAAATTTGGTAACATTATATAGAATTATAGAAATGTTGTCATACATTGTTTTTTGACCTATATATTAAATTTCAATACGATTGACTTATATCATGTTATGACTAAGCTTTTGTAGATAATTACAAAAGAAATAATGTTGAATACAACCTATTTGTTGTTTAAATGCCATTTTTTAAAATTGAATAAAACTTATTTCAACCCTATTTGTGTTTTTTAATTAAACATTGAGATAAGAAATTTATTGAAATACTTAAAAGAGTTGTCCATGAAATGGTATATGGGTTGGTCACAAAGATTTTCATATATATATATATATATATATATATATATATATATATATAATTATTATATTAAAGGATGACTTTATAATCAATATTGTTTTAAAATGAATTGCAATAACATACATGTTGATCAAGCACTAAAAGAACACTTTCTACAAGCATAGAAACATGATTTTAATTCTTTCCATGTTCAATATTAAATTGATACATGATATATTTTAGTTCGTTTTAAGTATCAAAGTGACTTGCATCATAACTTAAGATTGTACTTATTTTCTTAGTCTATGAAATTGGAAATCAAAATTGTTATATTTTATTAATAAAAGTTATAGTATATAGATTTTTTTTTGAATTAGCGCAATAATTTTAACAGATCCATAAACTTAAAAAATTAATGAGCATTCATAAACAAGATTATCACATATCCGTAAACTGAAATGGTGAATACATGTATCAATAAACTATCCATATGAAAATATATACAAATTACAAATATCACATGAACATCCATAAATTGAAATAATAAGCATCCATAAACTAAAATAATGTCCATGTACATTCATAAATTGTCCACGTATGAAAATATACAAAGTCTGCATCACATGTGAATGTGCCCTGTGAAATGAGCTTGAAAATATATAACTATCCACTCTAAGTACCACCAAAACTCCTATGTGAGTTATGCCGCACAAAGTAAGTGTCCATAAGCTGGCACTACAATATAACACATTCAAATTCAAACTAATTAGATCATTATTTGTACAAAATAAACAATATGGAAATAAATGATTTTGAACCGCATTTTTAATTACAAATACATGAATCTACTAATCTCAGTCGAGTCCAAATGCAAGTCAGATTATTGAAGGCCCGATGAATCTCGGTTTGGTGCTTGTTGGGAATGAGTTCCCCTAAGAGTTAGTGTTGGGGAAAAATGTCAAAATTTTGTATAAAGAATGTAAAGTCTCCAAATTTTGTGGTCGCAGAGTGCGAAGATGTCAAGAGTCATTAAGGATTGTCCGCCCTTGTTTTGTAAAGAATCATGTCGGCTGTAAAGATCCACCCATGGTCCGCAGACCATGGGATTGTATAAAAGGAAGCTAAGTAAGTAAGTTCTAAGTAAAGAGTAAGGAAGAAAGAGAGTTCTAAGTGCTTTGGGTCATAGGAGAGCTAACAACGAGAGTCTTAGCATAGGTAGAGGCTCTCCAGCTGAGTGCGCAGAGGCCTAGGGTAGATGTCCGTAGCTGAGTGCACATACCCCTGCAGCTGTGTGCACAGGGCGGATAGAGTCTGTACTGGGAACTTGAATCATCAATAAAGAGAAGTATTATGGAATTGTTGTGTATTTTGTCTCTAATTATTGCATCCGATTATGTTATGTTAAGTTCCGGGTTTACATTATAATTCTAATTTGATGCGCGAGTGTATCTGTTTCTATTTGTTGTTTAAACGGAAGTGAGAATATATGTTTATGTGAAGATAACCTAGATTGGATGGTAAAATTGGTGGACACTTAAGGTAATTCAGGAACTTGTAACTATACATAGTTACAGAGGTGCGTAAGTGCCTGGATCACTGGTTAGGGCTGCGCGAAGGTCAGTCATATGCCTTCGTGAAGGTTCTGAAGGCAAGAGAAGAAGGAACATCGATAAGCCCTAAGGGCTTATCAATCTGTGTGAAGACAAGGGTTAGGGTATAAGATCGACATCACAACCATTTCGGGATGCAGAAACTTGGTTCCTGCATCCCATGATACTACTTCGGGTGAGACCTCAGTCTACGCTCTGCGGATTGATGCTGAAGGGGCTAGTAGTGTAGGGATTTTCTTGCCTACTTAACACTAAACTTGGGTCAGGGCCCATCAAGCCAAAAAATGGTCCCGTTACCACGTTGACAGAAGAATTTCAGGTGTATCATCAGAAAAGTACGTCTTATCATCCGCAAGCCAATGAGATGGTGGAAGCATTCAATAAGATACTAGAGAGCGCACTGACAAAGGTCTGTAATGCTCAGAGAAATGATTGGATGTTCGCTTACTCGCAGTGCTATGGGCCTTCAGAACAATGTGCAAAAAGCTGATTGGGGAAACACCTTTCAGGCTCTTATATGGTGTTGAAGCAGTGATGCCGTTGGAATACATTGTACGTAGTTTTTGCATAGTGACACTCACAGGAATGGAGGACCGCGGAGCCCTGGAAGGGAGGCTCGTGCAACTAGCAGAGCTTGAGGAGGACATATTTCTAGCTGGATTTCATCAGCAAGTTCAAAAGGAGCATGAAAAGGCATGGCATGATCGACACATCAAATTGTGCACCTTCAAGGTAAATAATGTGGTCTTGTTATATGACAGTAAATTAGATGAATTTCCAGGGAAATTTAGGATGCACTAGCTAGGGCCATATGTCATCAAGGAGATTACCAATGGTGGAGTAGTTTAGCTGGTCAAATTGAATCAAGAACCTTTCCCGGGAAAGGTGAATGGCGGCCGATTGAAGCCATAAACCGGTGATCCATCTAGGTGACTATATGAAGGTAGCACAGTCTCAGTGCTCCAAGCAGCTGAAAGGAGGCGTAGGACTATAAAATACACTGCCCGGGTTGGAAAGTTGCACAAGGAGAGAACTGTGTGGAATGAGGTAATGTCACATAATCCACAACAAGGTGCAGACAGATGCACCACCAAGGGAGCAACCGTGCAAAGCAGCTGGAAAGTGACCGTTAAAGTCATTGTTCATGATTTGACGATGAAAAAAAGGCCAAATGGAGCGGGGGGCGGCATTTAAGTCAAAATTTATGGGAAAGATCTTTGAAAATCTGCCGCCAATCTAGCATTAACGAACCAATTCTGGGGGGAACGGTTGGATTTGAATTGAAAATGGCCTATAAATTACATAGGGCCACCTAGCGAAAAACACCCTGCATATTGAGAAATTGTGAGTCGTGCTATGTGTTGTGCATGAATCGCACATTTTTGGAAGAGCTACTTGATTGCCTAATGTTTGATCAATTTCTGGAAACTAACCCCAAAATCATCTGTGACATTATTCTAGAAGCAACAACCATGGATGTTGAAGCAATGACACTCGAGGGAGCTGTTTCGGAGGTCGCTACGGCAACAGAAGGAGCTGACCTAGAGGTTATGCCTGTATAGATACCAGCTGAATTACCGAAGTCCCCACAGATGCCTAGACCAAGGCCTACCCCGACCAAGGAGGGTCCCAAGAACAAGAAGGGAAAGTAGGTCGCGACACCACAGCCGGTGCGCGCATCTCCCAGAAAACACCCACAAAAGGATAAGCCCACTGCACAGGAAAAGGGCAAGACGATTAACCAAGAGCCGAAAGAAGAAGAGATTTAGGATATCCCAATGGATGATGAGGATGTTGGGGTGGAAATGGATAATGTTGAAATTAAGGGGTCTAACCCCATCACTAAGCTGCCTAAGTATGTTCCTCCACACAAGGGCAAGACCAAGGTGTCCAAAGACATTAATGAGAGTAAGGTCACCCTGCACACACCCCTCTTGCCAGACAAAATTGTGTTTGAAGGACCACGCTTGGGGTGTGTCCCCCTTTCGAAATTAGAAGACTGGAATTTAGTGGGCATAGAGCGGTTCCCTCATTTAGCGATAGACCAACTTATGCATCGAGTCTTCCACAAAAATACTAGAGTAATTGCGTTGGAGCCGAGGAAATGGCCGAAAGGTGTGGATAAGGCAGGATTGCTCAACCTGATATGGGTGTTGCATTACAACCGTGCACCCATCACAATAGTGGTAATTAAGTAACTGTTGTGCTTGGTACACGATGGGTGTCTATGGCTGGAGGAGCCAATAGCCATCACTGATATGCTGATCCATAGGATCACGCAGCTACCGTACACATGGGAAAATCCAGCCATGAGGTTTGGCAGAAAGGTTGGCGAGCATGCCCTCGCGGAGGCCATGAAGGAAAAGTTCAAGTTAATAAAGAAGCCACGAGGCTATGCCATTACGAGTATCTCTGACCCCGCGGTTAAAGTGGCAACACAAATCTTGGGAGGGAAGGGCATGCTGAAGTGTCATGCAGATGAAGTGCCCACACTAGTCATAGCTTTGGCGGCCCAATGCACAGAGGGAGTTCAATTTAATTGGGCAACCTCTACGGTGAGTTCCTCGCGAACTACTGCGAGGCGCTGGATCTTAGCAAGCCATTCCACTATGCATGGATCTTGCTATCCATAGTGCTTGTAGCATGGGAGATACTTGAAGACAATCAGTTTCCTCCGGTCGTGCCAGACCTATTAGAGGCAAGAAGTACGCTTCGTTGTGGGCGACTAAGGATCCTCAATGGATAAAGGAAAAAAAGATCGTTTGGATCTTGATGGAGATGAACATCTATATGGCCATCAACCGCAAGCCGCTGTTGTTGCCTACCAATTTTGATAGATTGCAGGAGTACGTGGAATTTAAGGCTAACTTCCACCACGTCTGAATAAGAGAATGGAAGGACCCTGAGTAGAAGTGGCACGACTTACCCTACTTGGCAACAGATGACATGATCGACGCGATCCTTAACCACTGGCTGCCAGAGTGGCACACTACCTCAGACTTGGCTGTGGGATCGAGCAAGTCTACTGTGCAGTGCAAGAAGGAAGAGGCCAAGCTGAAGATGGAACAATTGGCCATGAAAAGGAGAATGGAGGCTGACGACAAGTCTAAGGTAGAGTGCACTGTTGCACAAGAGACGGGTGAACATGCAGGAGAAGGGGAGCGTGGATCCGATGGACGTCATAAGTTGCCTTCACTAGAAACAGAGGAAGAAGGGGACGAACAGATGGAGCAAGGAAGAGCGGACCCGAAGATGACTCCATTTCGTATCTAGTGCAGCAGAGGACCAAAACAGGTAGGGCCATGGAAGAAGTCCAAAGCTAGCAAGATGTCTCTGGATCTAATCACCCTAACATAGGGGGATCTAAATGATATAGGGGATGCAATGCGGGATGCCACCGCAGAACTGCTGTAACAGTTCGAGTAGCTGCAGCAGCAAGCTTTGGCGGCTATTCAGACGGGACTACATGAGCTATAGATCCATGCATCACAGATTCAAACCAATCCGGCATCCACCAGTTTGGCCCTTCACACCTTAGAAGCGGTAGGGATGCTGTGCGCAAGGGTCTCCCAAGCCATAGTATTGCCAAATGGAGCATTGACGATAAAGACCGAAGTTGGCAGGTCCATTGTCAGTGCCCTCAAGGGAGTGGGACTTAACTTGGTAGTGCTTCCTGGCAAGGCGCTTCACCTTCTATAGGATGGTGTGATTGCGAAACTTCGGGCCCGCGAAAAATTCACTTTGCAGGTGATCAGTGAGCAAAAGTTCAACAATGCTCAAATGGTTGTGCAGAGAGACTCCACTGTTAACCTTGTGACAGACCTGATAGAAAATAATCAGGCATAGTCAAGGTTGCGGATGAGGCATGCAGAACTGTCCCGAAGCTGGCCATTCCCGAGGCTGAGCTAGTAGATGTGCTGGTTCGGAAATTCGCTACGGGAGTGCATGACACACACACAGAGTTGGCAAAGGTTCAGCTGGAGATGAACCTCAAAATTGCAGAATTGCAGTTGAAGGCCTAGCCTTCAACTCTGCCGGAAGTCAGGGAGAAGCGCACAATTATCGTGATAGATGCGATACCAATAGTAGCAAGTGCAGTGACAGACTACATGATGCTTTTTGAGTAGTCGCTCGAGGTACTCACCAACCTGCAAGAAGACTGCAATGTGCAGAGGCTGGAGACAGAAGCATGGGAACTACTGCAATGCTACGACAAGGTTAAAGCTACAATGCACACTGTTGCCATCATGCAAAGATTCATGAAGTTGTAAGAGGCCAAGGCATTGAAAGAACAGGTCGATACAACTCATTACAAGGAAGTAGTGTTGAAGGCCTGCTTGAAGCCTTGGTTGGATGAGGCCTACTTGATCACGACCTCCATTGAAGGCAAGCTGGCTATTCTGCTGGAGACTCAGTAGAAGCTCCAGGCTGATACTATAGGGCCAGCGACCGAGAAGTTGGTCAAGGAGATGAAGCAGGCAAGCGCACAGTGCACCACCGAGGTAGCAGTTGTCCAGGTCGAGATGGGAGGTCTTCGCGATAAGAACTCCATGCCAACAGAGTGACTCGAGGGCAAAAAGCCTATGTTTTGGGGCAAAAAGCCCAAATTTTGTATAAAGAACATAAAGTATCTGCATTTTTTCGTAACAGAGCGCGAAGATGTCAAGAGGCATTAAGGGTTGTCTGCCCTTGTTTTGTAAAGAATCATGTCGGCTGTAAAGATCCACCCACGGTCCGCGGACCATGGGATTGTATAAAAAGAAGCTAAGTAAGTGAGTTCTAAGTAGAGAGTAAGGAAGAAAGAGAGTTCTAAGTGCTTTGGGTCATAGGAGAGCTAACAATGAGAGTCTTAGAATAGGTAGCGGCTCTCCAGCTGAGTGCGCAAAGGCCTAGGGTAGATGTCCGCAGCTGAGTGCACAGACCCCTGCAGCTGTGTGCGCAGGGCGGATAGAGTCTGTACTGGGAAATTGAATCATCAATAAAGAGAAGTATTCTAAAATTGTTGTATATTTTGTCTCTGATTATTGCATCCGATTATGTTATGTTAAGTTCTGTGTTTACATTATAATGCTAATTTGATGCGCGAATGTATCTGTTTCTATCTGTTGTTTGAACGCAAGTAAGAATATATGTTTACACTAAGATAACCTAGATTGCATGGTAAAATTGGCGAACACTTAAGGTAATTTAGAAACTTGTAATTGTACGTAGTTACAGAGGCACGTAAGTGCTTGGATCACTGGTTAGGGTTGCGCAAAGGTCAGTCGTATGCCTTCGCGAAAGTTCTGAAGGTTGGAGAAGAAGTAACATCAATAAGCCTTAAGGGCTTATCGATCTGCACAAAAACAGGCGTTAGGGTATAAGATCGACATCACGACCATCTCAGGGTGTGGAAACTTGGTCCTTGCATCCCCCCATACTGCTTCAACTAAGAATTCAGTTTGCGCTTCGTGAATTGATGCCGAAAGGGCCAGTAGTGTAGGGATTTTCTTGGTTGCTTAACGCTAAACCTGGGTCAGGGCTCATCAAGCCAACAATGCTCCCCTGTCTATGGCTCAATGTTTGGGGCATGCATCGATTTTCCCGCATCATCAGTGCCTCTAAACCCATCATCCCACTCATGTGTCCACCTAACAAAAAAACCAATGACACTTTGCATATGGTTCTGTGTACACAATGGAAAGGACAAATTATAATTAGTCTAGAAATTAATTAGCATTTATGTGTAACTTAAAAAAATGTTGAAATCTTAGTGATAAAAAACTTTACCTCAATTGTTGGTCCATGTGATTGTAAATAGTGACTCTCCTCCACATTAATGTTATGAGGTGGAGGTGGAGGAGAATCCATGGAAACATGCTCTGGTCGAGGATGGCCTGGCTGATCCACTTCCCCCTCGAATTACCTCATTAGCTCACCCATGTAGTTGGTTGTGTCTATATGTTATCATGAACTTATTAATATAAATGGAATCTAATACGAACTAAAAATTAATATAAATAATTATGCATAATTTGATAATAAGAGTATATATATATATATATATATACCTGACCTATGCTACGCGGGCTATGCACCTTCGAAGTCTCACGAATGACATCATGATACATACATGCATATGTCAAAAGCTTGTCAACAGGTAAACTCAAAAGAAATGCATCATCATATAAGGGCATCGGTGGGTCACGAGGAAATGGTGGTGGTATCCTAACCTCTCCATCCAATGCAACACATGCAATGGCCAATAACATTTGCATGTTGTCTGAAATAGTCCCTTTGGTCTCAAAACAAACCTGCGACAACTCCTCTAGCTCTATCAGTAATACCAAGCTCCAAGATGGTATTGGAAAGAATCTTGGAGGTGGTGGTACATGCACAGGGTCCCTACGATCCCCCTCATGCTCATAGGTACGTCCCAAGACGATTCCATGATAATGAGATCCGGTATCAGTAGAATTTAGCCTCATCTGTAACATGAACTCTACATATAAATTCTTGGCAAAAGAAATGGCGACCTGGTCATGGTGGGGGAACTTGCCCCAAGCTCCAATGAATCTATCATACACAAAAGGGGTTGCATCAACATTCCTAAAATATTTCAATAATCAGACCTCCATGTTTAGTAGGGCTATTCGGAGGGATGTGGAACAACTCCCCACGAACATAAATGTTCTTGGTGGCCTCTTTTAACACCTCCTAAGTATTTGTGCCTCTAACCTCATGCCTCCTAATCCTTTGTATGGATTGTAAGAGGTGGCTTTGTGGGCCTAACCTCCAACATGTCTTGATCAACCTATTGATGTTATCCATCATCAAAGACAAACTACAACGAGTCGGTGAATTAGAAGGGATGTTACATATCTATTATGTGATCCACGTATAACAAGTCGTAGCATCCTCTAATGTGATATGAGTTGTAGTATTATCCCACAGAGGGATCGATGTTGCACTCTGGTCCTCAACTTCAGCTTGTTGAGGGCTTGTAAATCATAAACATAATTTAACATACATAATTAACAAACTAGAAGCATAATAAGATATACATTAAATTCAAACACATGAGTTGAAGACAATTTAAAAATTAAAGACAATTTCAAGACATAAACACATAAAGTTTAAAGAGGATTTTAAAAATACAAGAGGTGTACGTGAAATATGTTAAGAAGGTCCATTAGAGGTAGCATGATCATCAACAAAGACAAAAACACTGCCTTTGACACTCTGACTGGTGTTAGAGGAATGATCTATGAGTGGAATGTGAACTCTGGGTGCATTATGTGATCTATCACGACCCTGACCATGTATAACAGATTCCCTCGCATTGTGATGACCTGCAGTTGGGGCGCTTATATGGGATGCCTTTGTATTTTACATATAATACATATAAACTAATCTAAGAAATAAAAAATTACTTAGAAAAACGTTGACAAAAAATCCATTTCCAAACTCAAGCAGAATAATCTAACGTGAAATCCTAAACTTTAGAATCCAATTTTTGATAATTTATCGACCAAAGTATTGAGTTCCATGTAAACACAATCGAAAGAAGTAATCAAATCTACCTTCACACTTTTCCTCATTTCCAAATATTTGATTTTATTCGTAGCGCATAAATATTTAAATATATATGTAAAAATTTGAAATAAACCTATTTACAAAACTAATAAAATTTCATGCCAACCAAATACTCGAATAGACTTTATGTTCTTAATGTTTGACTCTCACACATGACATGTACTAGGTGCAAACACATGAAGACAATGTTTCTTGTACAACACACAACGATCAATATTTCTAGAGCTATAGCTCCATTAATGCACAGGGGTAGTATATGTCACCCGTTGGATTTTAGCAAGTACAAAATCTAATGTGTGACATATACTGCTTTGTGCATTAATGGAACTATAGCTCCAAAAATATTGGTTGCCTACAACACACTATATAATGAAACAAGATGGTACAAATTAAAAAAGTGTTTGAATAGTTGTATTCACTAGACCAAAATACTTTTTCGTGATGAATTTAATGTATCTATCAATGATGCATTGTTTAAACGTGAACACACACACACACACACACACATACACACACACATATGTTTTAAATAGTTATACTATATTAAATGTTATAGTTATGCTCAACACATGTTACACTATGTTATGTTATGTTATGTTACGTTACGATAAATAGTTATAAACTTATCTTAGTAATTAGATATATAACTTAACTATTATAACTATAACTATA